>JBBDGP010000180.1:2105000-2370000 GCA_037952835.1 Lithobates septentrionalis
TAGAGTAAACTTTGTCTGTAAAATGGGTTTCCTGCAAACAAATAATATGAGCTTTCTTAGCTGTAAAGGAGCGCATAGCCTTCGTGCGTTTATGTGGGATATTAAACCCTTGTACATTTAAAGATAAAATATTTATGGGGGCCATAATAGTGTCAGGGATATTATTATATCATGAGGAATATGACACATACAGAAAACCATGACCACCACCTGGAGAGATAAAAGAGAGAAGAAAGTGATAGAGAAAAAAGTAAAATAATGAAATTGAACTACCCTAGAATAAGGACATAATATCACTAATTTGAGACGGAACAGTAGGGTGTGGGAACGTCTCGAGAGAGTGTTCAAAAATCTCCGAGAGGTTCCAGGGCCACCAACAGAATCCCGCATAATAGTAGCAGGTGTCTGAGGGTGGTAAAAGGGGCGGCAAGAAATTCCTAAGGGAAGAGTAACACCGGAGAACCACAGGGGTTATATAAGTAACTATCCTTAACTGCTTCAGATCCGGGCCATTGCCAAATGACGGCAACAGCGCGGATCTAAATTGCCGGGACTACGTCCATTGACGTCGTCCCGTGCACGAGCGGCCTGCACGCCCCCTGCAGGGCGCGCGCGGCGCGCTCGGTGATCAGCGAGTCTGAGACTCGCCTGATCACAGATCAGAGTAAGGGGTTGGTCCCAACCCCTTACCACATGATCAGCTGTCAGCCAATGACAGCTGATCATGTGATGTAAACAGAGCCGGTAATCGGCTATTTTCCTCCTCGCGCTGACAGCGTGAGGAGGAAAAAAAAACCCGATCATCAGTCCCGATCACGGCGATCTTGTAACACAGCAGTGCTGCCTACCAGTGCCCACCAGATTAACCCATCAGCGCCCACAGTGCCACCCATCAGCGCCCACAGTGCCACCCATCAGCGCCCACAGTGCCACCCATCAGCGCCCACAGTGCCACCCATCAGCGCCCACAGTGCCACCCATCAGCGCCCACAGTGCCACCCATCAGCGCCCACAGTGCCACCTACCAGTGCCGCCCATCACTGCCCATCAGTGCCCCCCATCAGTGCCCGCCCATCAGTGCCCCCCATCAGTGCCCCCCCCATCAGTGCCCCCCCCATCAGTGCCCCCCCCATCAGTGCCGCCCATCCGTGCCGCCCATCCGTGCCGCCCATCCGTGGCCATCAGTGCCGCCTTAATTGTGCCTATCAGTGCCGCCTTAACTGTGCCTATCAGTGCCGCCTTAACTGTGCCTATCCGTGTCCATCAGTGCAGCCTATCAGTGCCCACCAGTGCCGCCTCATCAGTGCATATCAATGAAGGAGAAAAATGACCTGTTTGCAAAAATTTTATAACAAACTATTAAACATGATTTTATTTTTTTCAAAATTTTCCAACTTTTTTTGTTTGTTTAGCAAAAAATAAAAACCCCAGCTGTGATTAAATACCACCAAAAGAAAGCTCTATTTGTGGGGAAAAAATGATAAAAATTTCATTTGGGTACAGTGTTGTATGACCGCGCAATTGTCATTCAAAGTGCGACAGCGCTGAAAGCTCAAAATTGGTCTGGGCAGGAGGGGGGTTTAAGTGCCCAGTAAGCAAGTGGTTAAAATATAGCATTTGTAATCTATGTGTAACAATAACTACCAACCTCACTCCAATCAACAAAAAAGAGAAACAAATATACCTGTATAATATATATATATATATATATATATATATATATATATATATATATATATATATATATATATATATATATATATATATATATACATACATACATACATACATACATACATACATACATACATACATACACATACACAACCTCATGAAAACCTGAAAAGAAAAAAGAAAAAGGTAATTAATGGAGGTCAAAAATTAGAGTGGTAGCTTGGTTATAAAGAGGTAAAAAAGGACCATCAAAAGCGAACAAGAAACCATATATAAGATATGTCATATGAGCTAGTAGATCCCAAAACTCTCAACAAAAAAAAAAAAAAAAAACACTATTTTTATGAGTAAAGATAAAACAGAAAGGCTTAAGAAGTCTCATCAACTAAATGATGAAAAAAAAAAAAATTAAAAAAACCTCATAAAAATTATATATAATTGGCAATTAGTAGGTACCAAAAGTGACTGAAGTCCCGGGGAAGGATAAAATAGCAGATAAATAAATAAATGTTTAAGATTCCAGATAGATGAAAAAAAAAAAAAAAGTGAGAGTCCAGTAAGAATTCGAGACTTTGTTAGTGTCAACAGAAAAGTGTATTAACCAGCACCGAGTACTGGGATCGAATAGTGAGTTGTGATCTGGACAAAGTGTATATACAAATAGAAAAAGTTTTTTCCTCTTAGTTGGGATTTTAGAGGGCGGAGGTCTCCAAAAATTATAACAAAAAGTATATAAAATGTCAAATTTTATTATATCAAAAGATTAAAAACATAGCACATACTAAATAGGGGATCACAAATAGCGAAAAATATTGTAGATGCCAGAATGTACAAATGATAATAGTACAACGAAAAATATACAAAACAGGTTGACGGAACTACACTTAACCCGTAGAGGCTGTTTAAGCAAGGAGCTAATTGACAGTGCAGGCCCAACGCGGTTTGAGGTATTTTATACTGTTTGCGACCTCTTCTTCAGGGGCTGGGGGTAGGGTGTATATCCGTCTAAGGAACATTTTTGTAAAGAAAAAGAGAAACAAAAAGAGACACACAACAGAACATGTTATATATCAAGAATAATGCATATACACAACTATTTACATAATAAAAATACTGTAGAATGATGACAAAAACAAATTCTAACCATAATATTTTTCTTTCAATAAATTTTTATTGATGGTAAAAATTTTTTTTTACAGAACTGTTGTATAAGGCATTACATGGTAGGAGGTTACGAAAATACATAAGGAGCAAATTAATTTGAGGGGAAGCCTCTCAATGCGAGATGTAAAAAAGGTCCTACCAGCAAAAAGCTGTGTTACAGTGTAAAGTATATCAAAATTATAAAATAAAATTATACAAAAACGATAGATATGTCTCTGGGGCTAGGACAGTAACAAATGAGTAGTCTGTCAGACCAGAAACCAACAGGGGTCATGTAAAACTCATTTACCGAGTTAAGTTAAAGAGTAAAGTAGACTGAAATCCAATGTCTGCAAGGGATCAGGGATCAGGAGAGATGCCCGCCACCCGCCCCATATGGGAACTTACTGCGGGTTTGAGGCCACTCCCCACCCGGATCCCCCACCTACTGGCGATTCCTACCCATAGAGCCCAGTCACAAAGGCTAAATGTAGTAAAGAGTAATGTCCTGTCCCGTTAGTGATTATATACGGGTGGCAAAACCAACATAGGACCAAAGAATTCCTCTTAGCGGGAGTAATATGAACAGACGTGCAGCCCCTAGGGCCAGGGACCCTGGGGTATTTAGGGCATTAACTTGTCCATCCAAAGATGGGTAAAAGGGAGGTGCCCAAATAATTTAACGAAATGCCAGGGGATAGCATTTTACAAAGGAGAACAATCAGAGGGTCAGGGGAACTAGAGGGAGAAAGTTGGAGGGGAGATAGATGGGATGAGAAGCAAGGGGGAGGGAGTACTATCGCACTTGATGAGGAATGGCAACCGGGTCACTCAGAGAGCCTGTTGCCCTGGATGGGTAATGCCAGGGCGTAATGAAATATGACAGAAATTGGCCCAAGGTTCCCAGGTTAGCTCAAATTTATTAACTTTGTCTTGGATAATACTAACTATCTTTTCTTGTGCCATAATCCAGGAAATTTTATGCTTCACCGCTGTGAATGGGACTCTGTTTTTTCCAGCAGGAGGCTATCGTTATTTTGGTGCCCAGTAGAATGTAGAAGATCAGTTGTTGGGTATATTTATCAACCTTATCTACTTTCAGGTTCAATAGGGCTATTTCTGGAATTTGAGGAATCTGAGCGGATGATATTTTGCGGATGACTGAAAATACTTTGTTCCATAATCCCCTTATCCGTGGACACGTCAAACGTGGAGCAGAGTCCCTGTGTGATTGCAGCCCCGGAAGCACAGCGGGGAAGCATCAGGATATATTTTAGCCAGAAGATAGGGTACCATGTACCATCTCATGAGCACCTTAATGCTGCCCTCCATGAGGGAAACATTAAGGATACCCTTGAATGAGCGAAGAAAGCAGTAGAACCATTAGTCACTATCCCAGGATAAATCAAGGTCTTTTTCCCAGGATAAGGCGTATGGAGGCTTGGACACTGCAGAGGCAAGTGAGGCATAAATGGTGGAGATCCCCTCTCTGATCCACTGCACCCACACACCATGATTCATAGTTAGTTATTGAGGGGGGTTCTGGTTTATTTGGCCAAATGGAGTGAAGGAAATTGTGGATCTGCATAAAGCGAAAACGTACGGCCGAGGGCATTTCAAGCTTACTTGTGCAGAACGCCAAAGAGAGTGGGCCTGAGGAGGAGAAATAGTTCCCTATCCTGAGTAAGCCTTTATTCAACCACCAACTGAACGCTAAAATGTTCATTCCAGGTGGGAAGTCCGGGTCATGAAAGATATGTGTCAGGGGTTTAAGGGGGGAAATCAGGGAGGGATTTTTATAAAGTCGGTCACACAGTGCAAGAGAGTGTGATAGTGTGGGGGCTAGAATGGGTGGTCTCAATTTAGAGGGGGACCAGAGTAAAAAGTCAATCGTGTGACGAGGGACTGCAAGTCGTTCCATTGATACCCAATCAGGTTTCTGCCCCTTTGAGTATACAATGGAGATCTGGGCCAATTGGGCTGCCTGATAATACCACCAAATGTTGGGTAGAGCTAGACCCCCTTGTGATTTGGGGCGGAACGGAACGTGTTGTGCGCAGCGACTTCCCCTCGTTCCCCAGATGAGTTTTATGATTTTGGATTGGAGTAGGTGAACTTGCGATTTATGGATAGGAATGGGCAGAGATCTGAATAAGTAAAGGATACGGGGCAGGAGGGTCATTTTGACTACGTTAATACGGCCTAGCCAAGATAAGTTATGATTGTCCCAAGTGGAGAGGTCCGAAATCAATTTACGAAAGGTGGCAGGGTAGTTGGCAGAATAGAGAGAGGCTACATTTGCTGTAAGATTGACCCCTAGGTATGGAAGGGAGACCTCGTTCCAGGAAAACGGAAAGTGGTCTTGAAGGCTACTTAGAACATTAGGAGGGACCGAAATGTTCAGGGCAGAAGATTTGGCTACATTGACTCGCAGTCCCGATATCTCCCCAACTTATCTAGTAAAGCGAAGATATGATGGAGTAGGAGTAGAGATTAGGGGGGAGGTCACGAAAAGCAACAAATCGTCGGCAAAAAGGGCGCATTTGTGCTCGCTTTTACCACATACCACCCCTTTGATGTCAGGGTGAGTTCTAATTGCGATAGCCAAGGATTCCATGGCTATGGCAAACAGAAGGGGGGAGAGCGGGCACCCCTGTCTAGTACCCCTTTCTATGGTAATAGGCTCAGAGTAGTAGCCCTGTAGTCTGACCTGTGCAGTGGGGCCGGAGTACAGGGCTCTAAGGATGTTCAAGAAACGTTGACCGAATCCCCAACGTTCTAGTACATGGAATAAGTAGGGCCAGGTGACCGTGTCAAAGGCCTTTTGCAAATCTATGGATAACAAATAGCCGTGTTGCGGAGGGCCTCCATCCCATTGAGATTTGAGGAGAGAGATAATGTTAATTGCTCTCCTGATCTGATCATGTCCCTGTCTCCCCGGGATAAAGCCCACTTGGTCCTTGTTGATATAGGCGGCTATGCAGGAAGCTAACCGATTGGAAAGAACTTTAGTCAATATTTTTAGATCATTGTTGATTAAGGAGATAGGACGGTAATTGGAGACCATAGTCGTATCTTTGACAGATTTTGGAATGACCGAAATGAAGGCAAGATTGAGGGCTTTATCCAGGGGAGAGCCGGACCTGAGGGAGTTAAAAAATTTGGTCAAGTACGGTGTTAAAATAGGTCCGAATTTTTTGTAATAACCCACGGAGAAGCCGTCCGGTCCCGGGGCTGAGTTTTGTTTCAGGTGTTTAATCACCCCGAGGACCTCTGCTTCTGAAATAGGATCTTCCAGAAGGTCTGAATGTTCCGACGCTAATTTGGGGAGTCCGATATAGAATGATCAGGTGTTGATCGTTCTTGTTTGTATAGTGAAGTGTAAAAATTATGAAATGTTTCCATTATACTTTTAGGGTTTTGAGAGAGTACGCCGGATAGAGTGCGGATTTTGGGGAAGGCAGCTGAACGAGGTCTTGGGGATAATTTGGTGGCTAGTTTAGTACCTATTTTGTCAGTCTGGTGGTAAAAGCGTGCACCTGACCACCGGAGCTGTTTCTCAGCTTCGGAGGTAAGGGCCAGGTTCAAAGAAGTCTGGGCATTTTCGAGCGCCTCAAGCGAATCCCTAGTGGGGTTCTTCTTATGTGCTCTAGACAAGGAATGAAACCTTAAACGAAGATTATCAGTGTCAGCCTTGCGTTCCTTTTTAAGGTTGGAAGAGATTTGAATAATCTTCCCTCTGAGAACCGCCTTATGGGCCTCCCACAGCGTTTCCGGAGAAACTTCTCCCGTGTCATTTAGGCTAAAATATTCCTGAATCTCTTTAGCTATAATCAAGCATTGTATTGGGTCACTAAGGAGCCCTTCATTGAGGCGCCAAATGAATTTGCTTCCCTGGTTAGGAGATTGCTGTAGGTATAGGAGAACCAAAGAGTGGTCAGAAATGGGGGAGTCTCTAATAACTGCTCTTTTAGCACTGGGGATATTTTGTGATTGTATAAATATATGGTCGATTCTGGTGTAGAGGTGATGGGGGGCGGAATAATGGGTAAAGTCTTTGGACCTAGGGTTCATTTCTCTCCATATGTCCACCAGGCCCAGAGAATACAGAGCGGAAGCTATTTTAGTACTTTGCTTTGGGGGTTTTTTGGAGCGAGAGGGTCCCGACCCTGATTTGTCTAGGGAAATGTCAAAGGGGAGGTTCGTGTCTCCTCCCATTATTACTTTCCCCTCGAGTTTTGGGCCTAAAGTGGACATCATAGTGGAAAAAAAGGAAGCCTGGCCTTTGTTTGGGGCATAGTAAGAGATAAAGGAATATAATAAACCCTTTTACCAGCAGAAACCTGCCCGCTTGATCTTTAATTACTTCGGAGGGGGAAAATTTAAGGTGTTTTGCAAAACAGATGGCTACCCCCTTAGACTTATTTTCAGCATTGGAAAGAAAAAACTGCGTGTAGTTACCGTGCAAAAAGGAGGGGTTATATGAGGCTGGGAAGTGAGTTTCTTGCAATAGGAGAACTGCAATTTTTTGTGATTTATAATGATTAAATAATTTGCGTCGTTTGACAGGGGAGTTCATGCCCTGTACATTATGCGTGGCTATACAGATTTGGGAAGGAGGAACCTGTGTGTCAGGGTGCATGGATCAGAGGGGGGGGATGTGCGCTTCACAAAGAAGGAGCCTACCTGAGACCTCCAGATTTGTGCTCGTATCCAAGCCTCCGCTGCCTGAAGGTTTTGGTAACCGGGAAATAGCAAGAAAGTTAGGCCTCTGAGTGACACTGGGAGTAGGTAAGATGGGGAGGGTAGAAAGTTGGGGGGGATCGACCCTGAGAAAGAGAGACAAGACATATTAATAATGTAAAACAGATGATGTAAGCGATCAGACATTCTTAGTGTAATTAGATGACAATCCAAGAACCCCAACAGGGGGGTTGGCAGAGTGCCACCCCCTAGAGAAAAAAAAGTTACACAAACAAAAAAAAAAAAAAAAGTTTTCCCAAAAACGGGAACCCCGTAAGGGGGTTATGAAGGTGTTTCTGAGTGGGGGAAAATGCCACTCAGAAACTCGTGGAGGCGAAGTGCAGCCACTCCGGCCAAACCGCCTTAGAGAAAAGCAAAAAATAGAACCAAAAAAAAAGCAAACTTGTAGGAGTCCTGAGAGAACCGGAGCAACAGAAAACAAAAAGTAAACGTCTCAGCATCAAGACAAGATCTGGCTAAAAGCCAGCCAAAGGAGAACGGGGGCTTGGGAGGTCAGCGTCCCATTGCCAGAAGGTTGACCAGGGAATCCTGGGGAGGAGAAGGCACTGTTGATAGCAGACATTCCGTTAAGGACGTCCATCTTTGGATCTCTTGGCATGTAGTTTGTGCCACAAGGGTTGCATAGGGCTGGATGGTGGGGGTCTCTTCCCGGACTGAGGGGTTCTGGAGTCCATAGCAGAAGAAGATGTTGGCGAGTGAGCTATAAGGCCCAGTTGCAGCAGCAAATGTTCCCCCTCTCCGAAATTTGTGAAGCTGTAGGACTTGTTTAGGTGGGCAAAGTTGAGGCGAAAGGGGAACGACCATCTGTAGGCGATCGATTTTTGCGATAGGATATTCAAAAGAGGCTTTAATGATCTCCGTCTCTGAATCGTGAAAGGGGAAAGGTCCGCAAAAATTTGAATCGAATGTCCCTGGAAGGAGAGATTTTCAGATTCTCTAGCTCTGTGCATGACTTCTTCTTTGACTCTGAAGAAATGGGGTTTAACCACAATGTCTCTGGGTAGGCCGTCTTGGCGTGGAGGTTGCAAAGCCCTATGTGCCCGGTCTAGTTCCAGCCTGTAGTCTGGTATGTCCGGAATTAAATGTTTGATAAAAGAGCGAACTATTTTGTCTGTGTCCTTAAACGATTCTGGAAGGCCTCTTAGCCTAAAATTGTATCTGCAAGACCTGTTCTCGAGGTCATCAATTTTTGAGTATGCCATGTCCAGTTGGTCGTGTAATTCTTGGATCCTTTCAGTGTTCTGGTTGGCAACTGCAGCAATTTGATCAGTCTTTGATTCGATTGCTTCAATGCGTGCACCCAGCTGCTGCAGGTCGGCCTGTATGGTAGTGGTGATTTGTGAGGCATTGTGTGCCAAACCTCTTGTAAGCATGTTAGAGAAAGTGTTCATCAGGGCTGCAAAGTCAGCAGGGATGGGAGCAGAGGGATCATTCTGAGGGCTGGGTGTGGATATGGGGCCGCTCTCCTCCATCTGGGATAGGGAGGGTACTTCCATGGGGCTACAGCCTAATGAGTCCGTGGGGGACCCTGATAATAACCCATCCTGGGAGTTACTCACAGTTTGTTGTTTCATCGTGGCACTGGGGGAGGGCAGGGGTGGAAAGTCTTCCAGGGATGCCTCCGGATTCCCTGAGGAGCCTTGTGTGGCGCCGGCCGCCGCCATGTTTGTGAAGGACGCGGTCCGCAGTAAAGAAACCGGGAAAGGTCCCGTCTTGCCGAGCCCCCGGTCATGCGAGGGGGTCCCTCAGGACTCCTGACGGTACGGAGAAGGAGCGATGGTCCGGTTCTGCCGCTGTTTATAGCTGTGGCGGGGATCGTAGGCCGGAGTGGAGCGGAGCTCTCAGAACGCGCGACCGTTCATGAGGCTGCCGCGCATGCGCCCTCTAACCATAATATTTTAAGATCAACATCACATGGCATCCGATTCAGGAGAGGGGAAGGGATAAAATGGTTAGCCACCGGGGTCCAGAACCGAATATCGGCGCCACCGCCACGAAACCAAGATCGTCAGCAGATCGGGACCGGACACAAAGGGCATCACGTCCGTCAGCTAAATAATAAATCATCTTATTAGCTAAGAGTTGAACAGGATAGGTATAAAGAAGGATTGTCCCACAAAAAATGTGTCCTTATAGTCTAATGAGCATCCCCTCTAGTGGTGAAATTACAAATTAAATATTAAAACAAAGGGCTCCGATAGGTGTTTACATACCTATTGCTGTGTGGAGACAAGAGTTCTCTACCCTGGCTCCAAAAGATGGATAACCATCAGCTGATAACACCCCAGGTAATTGGAGTTAGAGATGTTATGAGACTGAAGACAGGGGAAAAAAAAGAGATAGCAGCATGGTGAAGAGTATTGCTCAGTTGGGTATTTATCACTTAGTATGCAGACATGTGCAAAAATCAAGTAAGCATACCTAAGAGTGTTGTCTATAATAGCTAATGGGTCTCAAGGCCGTAATTCAAGAGGAGATAGCATTGGAGCTCCTATGGTCAGCGGCTACAATAAAAAAAAAAGAGGAGAGCATAAATGATAGATACAGCAGGCTCCTCCATAGATTGAAGAGCACATAATTTATCAAAAAACTACAGGGACAGTTATTGTGCTCAAGATGTATATACATCCTGCAGCTCCAAGTAACATTCAAAGTACATCTTAAGTGGATAAGGAAGGGACTAAGCTTCTTTACCTTACACAATCAACAGCAACTGCACATTCAGTTCAGTGTCTCCCCAGCGAGTGAGCTGGCAGATTTGTGTGCAGCTTAAATAGTGCTGTTTGTTAATGGCACATTCAAGACAGCTGACTCCACAGGGAGCAGCGTCATCGCTGACAGGAGGGGCCGCCCTCCGAGTCCCCGGCGCGCAGACCAGCCCCCCCACACACGGGTCCAATCCAGAAGCGGAGTACATCGCATCCTGGAGGGGGAGGAGGACCCGTGCTGGGAGGGGACTGACGTCCGCGTCAGGCACCCGCGGCACGCTGATCGCCATGACAACAGGATAAACATATCCCTGTCATGGGCGATCATGTGGGGGTGGCCAAGCATTGCCAAATTAAGAGTGGCAGCTATGGCCCCCGTGCGCCGAGTGTCGGATCCGAACGCAGACTCACATGGCTCCCCTGGATGATAGCGCCGCCGATCCCATGCCCCGGCGGCACAGACACTCGACCCCTGAGGTGAAAAGGATATGTGTGATGTCTAGCCCACGGATGGTCATATGGGAGTATGGATAGAGTAGAGAGAAGGGGCAGAAAGGAGAAACAGGCAGACAAGTTGACTGAACGTATTACTGCAGAGGGAAAGGGAATAGAAATATTATGAATAGTGGATACAAATACCGACATGTTGTCAAAAACAGTCCATATAAACAGTGTATTCTTCTGGAAACATAAAAGGGAAAAGAAACAACAAAGATCCTTTGCTCCTATCTAATGCCCCCATCCTTATTTGACCGCAGATGGCTAATGACTAGTCAGATTTATCTAGATGCTTTTAGTGCTACAGAAAGAGGGGGGTATTAGCACCGGGGGGTTCCCATTCTGACCCCCCTGAGGTGAAACCCTCAAGGAAGGGTCTGAAAGAGGTGGTGTCATTTAGGCCTGGTGCCTTGGTGGCCTGGAGGGGAAAAATCCACTTTTGTTCTTTTTGCAGCAGGACTTTGTTCCAGTCCCCCCCCCGCGTAAGCCTGGATGGACGCGGTCCAGAATCAGGAAGGACAGTTTGGGGAATATCCCAGAATGGAAAATGGAAATGTGTCTGCCCAGTGGTAAACTGGGATTGCACGTTTTCATAGAAATTATATGGCGGTAAGCTCTCCGCCAGAACTCCTGGTTCGTTTTGCCAACGTAATAGCATGCGCAGTCGCACATAAGTAGATATACTACGCCGATTGTTTTGCAGTTGGCAAAATGTTTCGGTTTGTATTTACTGCCATCAGGTAGTTTGATGTCTGATTTGGTGTTCATATATTGGCAATATGAGCACCCTCTGCACCGGAAGGTTCCCAAGCGTTTACAAGGGTCCCGTTTCCCTACCCCGCCCCCCACATATTCGCTAGATACTAAGTCATCTTTAATGGACCTGGCACGTTTGAAAGTGAAAGACGGTTTGTCTTGTATGAATGGACCATTGGTTGGGTCTAATTTTAAGACGTGCCAATAACGTTCAATGATGTTTTTGACAGTTTTGTGTTGTGTTTGAGAACTTAGTAATTATCCGAATAGGATTCGTTTTTTTCTTATTTGTTTCGGTACTAAAGACAAGTTCATGTCTTGTCTTCAGGCATGCACATTTATACGCCCTCTTCAGGCATTTTTTAGAGTACCCGCGTGTCAGTAGCCTCTCCATCAGCGAATCGGCCTCCCGTTTAAAGACTTCATCACTGGTGCAGTTGCGTCTGACACACAGGTACTGACTGTAGGGGATCGATTGAATAAGGGGTTTTGGGTGGAAACTGGAGGCATGTAGAATGGAGTTACCGGAAGTTGGTTTCCGGAATAGTGAACTGAGGAGTGAGCCATCATGTTGTTTATGAATTGTAACGTCCAGAAAGGTAATGTCCCATTCCTGGAACGTCATGGTAAAGGTCAGATTGAAGGAATTGTTATTAAGTTCCTGCAGGAATCTCTGAAGTTCATCTGGGGTCCCATCCCAAAGAATCAGCACGTCGTCAATGTAGCGATGCCATAGGACTATATTGTCCATGTATGGTCGTGTGGATTCAGACTGCTCCAGCATGGCCTCCCATTCCCCCAGGTACAGGTTGGCATACGATGGGGCACAAGAGGTCCCCATCGCAACCCCCTGTACCTGGAGGAAAAAACTGCCGTCGAACGCAAAGTAGTTGTGGTTTAGGACAAAATCCAGGGCGTCAATCAGAAAATACTTCTTCTTCATGTCAATATGGCTATCACGTGAAAGCACATGCCGAATGCATGCCAGCCCCTTGTCGTGGGGAATCGAACTATAAAGAGCTTCCACGTCCAGCGCTACCAGTAATGACTTAGGTGGGACCCGAATATTGTCTATAGTTTGCAGGAGGTGCAAAGTATCCCTAGTATAACTGGGTATGTTTAATACATATGGTCGTAGGTGGCCATCTATAAATTGGCTTAAATTCTCGGTTAGAGAACCGTTACCAGAAATGATTGGTCGTCCTGATGGTTTACGTAGGTCTTTGTAAAGTTTTGGAAGGGCATAAAATGGAGTGCGGGGCTGATTGCTTCTAACATAGTCATGTTCAGATTTGGTGAGTATGCCAGCGGCATACGCTTCATCTACCAATCTATAGAATTTTTTATTGAATTTATGAATTTTGTTGGATGAAATTTCTCAGCACTAACTCTAATGTACTGGCTTTCGTAAAACTAACGTGTAATGAAATTCGGAAGATTAAAATTTGTTCCAAAAAACAACCCAATCTCAGCACAGATGAATGCAAAGCCCTTAAAGAACTAGCCTCTAACCCAAATATTACTATAAAACCTTCGGACAAGGGGGGTAACATAGTCATCTTGGATAACGAACAATATGTTGCAATTTGCAACAAAATACTTTCCAATCAACAATGGTACTCTAAAATTTCATCCAACAAAATTGATAAATTCAATAAAAAATTCTATAAATTCTATAGATTAGTAGATGAAGCATATGCGGCCGTTTTTTCAGGAGCAGTGATTTTAATAATGCTTAAAGTCAAACAATAAAAGTGTAATATCCCTTTAAATTTCGTACCTGGGGGGTGTCTATAGTATGCCTGTAAAGGGGCGCATGTTTCCTGTGTTTAGAACAGTCTCACAGCAAAATGACATTTTGAAGGAAAAACCCATTTAAAACTAGCCGCGGCTATTGCATTGCTGACAATACACATAGAAGTTCATTGATAAAAACGGCATGGGAATTCCCCAAAGGGGAACCCCGAACCAAAATTAAAAAAAAAAAAATGACGTGGGAGTCCCCCTAAATTCCATACCAGGCCCTTCAGGTCTGGTATGGATATTAAGGGGAACCCCGGCCAAAATTTAAAAAAAAAATGACGTGGGGTTCCCCCTAAATTCCATACCAGACCCTTCAGGTCCGTAACATTGGGAGGGTGCTTTGGGGTAGCCCCCCAAAACACCTTGTCCCCATGTTGATGAGGACAAGGGCCTCATCCCCACAACCCTGGCCGGTGGTTGTGGGGGTCTGTGGGGGGGCTTATCGGAATCTAGAAGCCCCCTTTAACAAGGGGACCCCCAGATCCCGCCCCCCCCTGTGTGAAACGGTAAGGGGGTACTTACCCCTACCATTTCACTAAAAAACTGTCAAAAATGTTAAAAATGACAAGAGACAGTTTTTGACAATTCCTTTATTTAAATGCTTCTTCTTTCTTCTATCTTCCTTCATCTTCTGGTTCTTCTGGCTCTTCTGGTTCTTCCTCCGGCATTCTCGTCCAGCATCTCCTCCGCGGCGTCTTGTATCTTCTTCTCCTCGGGCCGCTCCGCACCCATGGCATGAGGGGGAGGCTCCCGCTCTTCTCTTCTTCTTTTCTTCTCTTCTTCATTTTCTTCTCCGGGCCGCTCCGCACCCATGCTGGCATGGAGGGAGGCTCCCACTGTGTGACGGCGCTCCTCGTCTGACAGTTCTTAAATAACGGGGGACGGGGCCAACTGGTGACCCCGCCCCCCTCTGACACACGGGACATGACGGGACTTCCCTGTGGCATTCCCCGTGACATCACAGGGAAGTCCCGTCAAGTCACCATGCGTCAGGAGGGGGGGCGCACTCTCTTCCCCCCTCTTTTCCTGTGGCCTGCCAGGTTGCGTGCTCGGATAAGGGTCTGGTATGGATTTTTGGGGGGACACCACGTTTTTTTTTTTTTTGGGCGCGGGGTTCCCCTTAATATCCATACCAGACCTGAAGGGCCTGGTATGGAATTTAGGGGGACTCCCACGTCATTTTTTTTAATTTTGGTTCGGGGTTCCCCTTTGGGGAATTCCATGCCATTTTTATCAATGAACTTCTATGTGTATTGTCGGCAATGCAATAGCCGCGGGTAGTTTTAAATGGGTTTTTCCTTCAAAATGTCATTTTGCTGTGAGACTGCTCTAAACACAGGAAACATGCGCCCCTTTACAGGCATACTATAGACACCCCCCAGGTACGAAATTTAAAGGGATATTACACTTTTATTGTTTGACTTTAAGCATTATTAAAATCACTGCTCCTGAAAAAACGGCCGTTTTTTAAAACTTTTTTTTGCATTGATCCATGTCCCCTGGGGCAGGACCCAGGTCCCCAAACACTTTTTATGACAATAACTTGCATATTAGCCTTTAAAATTAGCACTTTTGATTATTCATGTTCGTGTCCCATAGACTTTAACGGTGTTTGCGTGTTCGAACAAACTTTTTTCCTGTTCGCATGTTCTGGTGCGAACCGAACAGGGGGGTGTTCGGCTCATCCCTACTTGTAGGTTTAGCTGAACACTGTGAGGTGGATGCACCACACTAACTTGTAGGTTTAGCTGAACACTGTGAGGTGGACGCACCCCACTAACTTGTATGTTTAGCTGAACACTGTGAGCAGGACGCACTGCACTAACTGTAAATAGTCTAGCTGCCTGACTGTGGTACTAATAGGATCAAAAGAACACCAGCAATTTTCTTCAGGTAGCTGTATATACTGTAACAAGACAAGCCTGCCTGTCAGTAAGAAGATAACAGGAACGGATCTAGCTGAACACTGTGAGCAGGACGCACGGCACTAACTTGTAGGTTTAGCTGAACACTGTGAGGTGGACGCACCACACTAACTTGTAGGTTTAGCTGAACACTGTGAGCAGGATGCACCCCACTAACTTATAGGTTTAGCTGAACACTATGAGCAGGACACACTGCACTAACTGTAAATAGTCTAGCTGCCTGACTGTGGTACTAATAGGATCAAAAGAACACCAGCAATTTTCTTTAGGTAGCTGTATATACTGTAACAAGACAAGCCTGCCTGTCAGTAAGAAGATAACAGGAACAGATCTAGCTGAACACTGTGAGCAGGATGCACCCCACTAACTTGTAGGTTTAGCTGAACACTGTGAGCAGGACGCACCCCACTAACTTGTAGGTTTAGCTGAACACTGTGAGCAGGACGCACCCCACTAACTTGTAGGTTTAGCTGAACACTGTGAGCAGGACGCACTGCACTAACTGTAAATAGTCTAGCTGCCTGACTGTGGTACTAATAGGATCAAAAGAACACCAGCAATTTTCTTCAGGTAGCTGTATATACTGTAACAAGACAAGCCTGCCTATCAGTAAGAAGATAACAGGAACGGATCTAGCTGAACACTGTGAGCAGGACGCACTGCACTAACTGTAAATAGTCTAGCTGCCTGACTGTGGTACTAATAGGATCAAAAGAACATCAGCAATTTTCTTCAGGTAGCTGTATATACTGTAACAAGACAAGCCTGCCTGTCAGTAAGAAGATAACAGGAACGGATCTAGCTGAACACTGTGAGCAGGACGCACTGCACTAACTGTAAATAGTCTAGCTGCCTGACTGTGGTACTAATAGGATCAAAAGAACACCAGTAATTTTCTTCAGGTAACTGTAAATACTGTAACAAGACAAGCCTGCCTGTCAGTAGGAAGATAACAGGAATGGATCTAGCTGAACACTGTGAGCAGGACGCACTGCACTAACTGTAAATAGTCTAGCTGCCTGACTGTGGTACTAATAGGATCAAAAGAACACCAGCAATTTTCTTCAGGTAGCTGTATTTACTGTAACAAGACAAGCCTGCCTGTCAGTAAGAAGATAACAGGAACGGATCTAGCTGAACACTGTGAGCAGGACACACCCCACTAGCTTGTAGGTTTAGCTGAACACTGTGAGGTGGACGCACCCTACTAACTTGTAGGTTTAGCTGAGCACTGTGAGCAGGACGCACTCCACTAACTTGTAGTTTTAGCTGAACACTGTGAGCAGGACGCACTGCACTAACTGTAAATAGTCTAGCTGCCTGACTGTGGTACTAATAGGATCAAAAGAACACCAGCAATTTTCTTCAGGTAGCTTTATATACTGTAACAAGACAAGCCTGCCTGTCAGTAAGAAGATAACAGGAACGGATCTAGCTGAACACTGTGAGCAGGACGCACCCCACTAGCTTGTAGGTTTAGCTGAACACTGTGAGGTGGACGCACCCCACTAACTTGTAGGTTTAGCTGAACACTGTGAGCAGGACGCACCCCACTAACTTGTAGGTTTAGCAGAACACTGTGAGCAGGACGCACTGCACTAAGTGTAAATAGTATAGCTGCCTGACTGTGGTACTAATAGGATCAAAAGAACACCAGCAATTTTCTTCAGGTAGCTGTAAATACTGTAACAAGACAAGCCTGCCTGTCAGTAGGAAGATAACAGGAATGGATCTAGCTGAACACTGTGAGCAGGACGCACTGCACTAACTGTAAATAGTCTAGCTGCCTGACTGTGGTACTAATAGGATCAAAAGAACACCAGTAATTTTCTTCAGGTAGCTGTAAATACTGTAACAAGACAAGCCTGCCTGTCAGTAAGAAGATAACAGGAACGGATCTAGCTAAACTGAATACAGTGTATATATATATATGCAACACCTGGGATGCATGTATATACACAATACACTGTAAGTGCAGCTAACTGACTGACTGTCCTGCCTAATCTAGCTAACTCAAATGAAATTACACTGTCTCTCTCTCTCTCTCTATCTCTCAGCACACCGGAACACACTGCACAGGGCCGCCGTGCAGGTGGCCTTATTTAGTGTGGGGCGTGTACTAAATCCCCTGAGCCATAATTGGCCAAAGCCTCCTTGGCTTTGGCCAATTACGGCTCTCTGTTCAGGCGGCGCTGTGATTGGCCAAGCATGCGGGTCATAGTGCATGCTTGGCCAATCATCAGCCAGCAATGCACTGCGATGCCGCAGTGAATTATGGGCCGTGACGCGCCACACGAATTTGGCGCGAACGGCCCATATCGTTCGCAATTCGGCGAACGACCGAACAGCCGATGTTCGAGTCGAACATGGGTTCGACTCGAACACGAAGCTCATCCCTAGTAGCCAGGCTGTACAAATGTCTTACACATGTGGTATCTCCATACTCAGGAGGAGTAGCAGAATAAATATTTGGGGCATGGTTTTTGCTATATACATGCTATCTGTTGGAAATATCTTGTAAATGGACAACTTTGTGTAAAAAAAATGGGTTTTCATACACATTTTTCAAAAACTTGTGGAAAAAAATTACATGTTCAAAGCCTCATTATGCCTCAAAGAATATGTGTTGGGGTGTTCAGTTTCCTAAATGGGGTCATTTTTTGGGCGTTTCCATCGTCCTGGTGCTCCAGGGCCTTCAAAAGTGTAAGAGGTGGTCTAGAACGGGACTTCCCTGTGGCATTCCCCGTGACGTCAGAAGGGGGCGGAGTTACGCAACGGGTGACCCCGCCCCCTCTGATGTCACGTGGAATGCCACAGGAATGTCCCCGTCAAGTCCCTGTGCGTCAAAGGGGGCGGGGTCACCGGGCAACCCCCGCCTATTATTTAAGAACCGTCAGAAGAGGAGAAGTGTCACACAGCGGGAGCCTCCCTCCATGCCATCATGGATGCGGAGCAGCCTGAGGAGAAGAAGGGAAGAAGACGCCATGGAGGAAGATGCCGGATGAGAACACCGGAGGAAGAACTAGAAGAACCAGAAGAAGAAGAAGATGGAGGGAGAAACCGAAGGAACATAGAAGAAAGAAGATAGAAGAAAGAAGAAGCATTTAAATAAAGCAATTGTCAAAAACAGTCTCTTGTCGTTTTTAACATTTTTGACAGTTTTTTTGTGAAATGGTAGGGGTACTTTTGTACCCCCTTACCATTTCACACAGGGGGGAGGGCCAGGATCTGGGGGTCCCCTTGTTAAAGGGGGCTTCCAGATTCCTATAAGCCCCCCACCCGCAGACCCCCACAACCACCGGCCAAGGGATGTGGGGATGAGGCTCTTGTCCCCATCAACATGGGGACAAGGTGTTTTGGGGGGCTACCCCAAAGCACCCTTGCAATGTTGACGGCATGTGGCCTGGTACAGTTCAGGAGGGGGGGCGCTCTCTCATCCCCCCTCTTTTCCTGCGGCCTACCAGGTTGCGTGCTCAGATAAGGGTCTGGTATGGATTTTTGGGGGGATCTCACGCCATTCTTTTTTAATTTTGGCACGGGGTTCCCCTTAAAATCCATACCAGACCTGAAGGGTCTGGTATAGATTTTGAGGGGGACTCCATGCCATTTTTTAAAAAATTTTGGCCGGGGTACCCCTTAACATCCAAACCAGACCTGAAGGGCCTGGTATGGAATTTAGGGGGACCCCCCACATCATTTTTTTTTTTTAAACAATAGATTTTTATTGGTATATTTGCAAAATATACAAAATTCAGAATGCAAGTAGATTATACATTTCTCATATGTACAACTTGTTCGACATTCAGGAACTTACTACTTTAAAAGCATAAAACAGCTTAACTGGTAAGGGTACTAAGAAATTTTCTCATTGGATCATTGTGCAATTCTCCAGTCTGTCACCCCTTGTGGGTACATACTGTAAACAGACTTTCTGCATAGATTTTCAAAGTTAGCCCTGAGGGGACCTTACTGAGGGTCCACTCAAACATATTATCATGTAAGTTCCTTGTAAGCTTGTTGTTAACCAATAGTAATAATAAACTTAGATTGTCTGATATACATCTGTTAGACTTTCTCAGTCTCTCAATATGAGGTAAGCCGTGTATTATTGCTATGGTGTGTGCTAGCCATAATACCATTTCCTATTTGACCATACTCAACATTGTATTGTACCACTAGACATTTGGTGGTTATGTTTCAGTAGTGGAGAGGTTGGAATAACTGTCATCCATGTGAGGAGGCATATTTAGAGGAACTCCAAGTTTTCCAATGTTTGTGGAAACTCGGGGTTCTCCTTTCTGTATATGCTAGCATTTTTTCCATAGTGAATTGAGCGTTCACTCTAGAAACGACTTCTGCAAGCTTGGGAGGTGATGTATAACGCCATTCTTTGGCTATTGCTATACGTGCGGCAAATAAAACATGGGTTAATACTCTTCTCATCAAGGGAGGATAGTTTTCGATACCTAGGCTCAGAAGAGCAAGAGCAGGGCTAATGTCACAGTCAGAGCTGGTGATATTTCTAAGTACCGTATTTATCGGCGTATAACACGCACTTTTTTCCCCTTAAAATCAGGGGAAAGTCGTGGGTGCGTGTTATACGCCGATTCCCGCTATCGCTATGTGAATGTCGGCGATCGCCGCCGACATTTACATAGCGAGTAGTTTCAAATATGGCGCCGCGGACTTCGGAGGGGCTCGGCAGTGCTGAACGAGCGCCGCCGAAATCACAGAGCCGAGATACACATAGTCGGGTGTATTCGGCTCTTTCCGGCGCCGCTCACTGTCACGCCCAGTCCCGCCATTGGACCTGTGTTATGTCCATCATAGGGCGGGACTGGGGGAGACTGTGAGCGGCGCCGGAAAGAGCTGAGAACCCTCGGCTATGTGTATCTCGGCGGCGTTCATTCACTTCCGCCGGCGCCGAGTCTCTCCGAACTCCTGGGCGCCATATTTAAAACTACTCACATGTGTATGGCGGCGGCGGCGGCAGGAGGCAGGAGGCATGAGGCATGGAGCATGGACACTAGGCTGCACTGGGGACAAGGCTGCAGGGACAAGGCTGCATTGATAAGGCTGCACTGGAGACGATGCTGCAGGGACAAGGCTGCATTGATAAGGCTGCATTGATAAGGCTGCACTGGGGACAAGGCTGCATTGACAAGGCTGCATTGACAAGGCTGCACTGAGGACAAGGCTGCATTGACAAGGCTGCACTGGGGACAAGGCTGCACTGGGGACAAGGCTGCACTGACACTGAAAAGGCTGCAATGACACTAACAAGGCTGCAGATGAACACTGATGAGGCTGCATTGATGGGCATTTTAATGTAAGTTTCTTTTCCTTAAACTTCCCTCCTAAAAGTTTTTTTCCCTAAAATTCTCTCCTAAACTTGGGGTGCGTGTTATACGCCGGCGCGTGTTATACGCCGATAAATATGGTAGTTTCTGTATTTTTTGCCAGAAAGGTTTTATAATTGCACAGTTCCAGAATATATGGAGGATATTGCCAATAGCTTGACAGTTTCTCCAACAAAGAGGTGTGATGCTAGGGTTCATTTTGTTTAGTCTATACGGAGTTATGTACCATCTATGTAAGAGTTTTTGTGCATTATCCCAGTGATCTACACATGCTGAAGATTTATGATTGTATTTTATCGCTTCATGCCATTGGGACATAGAAAATTATTTTTGTAACTCAAATTCCCATTTTACCATACTGGGGGTTTTGGATTGCAAGTAGAGGGGGGTGGTGAATTTGTAAAAGAGCGATATTCCCTTCCTAGTATTGGAGGTTTTGCTTAAAAGGAAGTCCCACAGAATCTGTGGTATAGTTATCTGTCGTGTTGGGTTTTTGCCTTTGTAGTGCTGTATTTGATATGCTCTATATCTATCTATCGCATTTTGATGTGGTGGAGCAGGTGTGGTGAAGTTGTATCCCGAGGATTTCAATGTTTGGACTGAGAAGTTTGGGATTAGGTGTTCGTAGGATGCTAGTGGTATATTTAGTTTTTTAATTGGGGTGTCTGTAAAGTGATTATGCACTAAGGAGGACCAGGCATCTATTGTTGCTTGTATAGTTAAGTAAAGTGGGTTTTCTGGTCTGTAATGTATACATGCTGCTGTAGCCAACGCTGGGAGGTCATGGCCTGGTGTTACTGTGCGTTCAATATCTGACCAGCGGTTATCTGTTTGGCAGGAAAACCAGTATTTCATTTGATCCAGTATTGCAGCCTTATAGTATGTCTGTGCATTAGGTAGTCCTACCCCCCCTAGATGTTTAGGTTTATATAGGTGGGCCAGTGCTATTCTGGGTTTTTTACCCCCACATATGTACGTTTTCAGGCACTTCTCCAGTTGTGTAAAAAATTTCTGGAGGATTGGTATGGGTAATGATCTAAAATAGTATAGTAGTTTTGGTAATATTTGCATTTGGTATGCAGCTATCCTCCCCAACCAGGAAAGGTGTAGTTTGTTAATTTGAAGTAATTCCTCTTCTATTTTGATTAGTAATGGAGGGAAGTTTTGTGAATATATTTTGGAGGAAGTGGAAGTCAGCTGCACACCAAAATAAGTGATGGAAGGGGGGTCCCAATTGCAGGGAAAAAATACTTTTTAATCTTGTTTTGGTATTATTTGGTATATGAAGAGAAAGTGCATAGCTTTTGGTTGTATTAACTTTATAAAAAGGAGATTTGCCCAAATGTTTGTAACAGTGTTTTGACAATGGGTAAAGAAGTTGCTGGATTTGATAGAGAAAGGATTATATCGTCAGCAAACAGACCTATTTTATGGTTTACAGAACCGACTTTAATGCCTTCTAATTTGTCGTTTGCTCTGATAGACTCTGCTAGCGGTTCTATGACCAGAGAAAAAATAATTGGGGACAATGGGCACCCTTGTCGGGTACCGTTGGTTAGTGCAGAGGGATCAGATAGCAAGCTAGAGGTGAAGACTCTTGCAGATGGGACTGAGTACAGGGACATAATTGCTGAATGTATTAGTCCTGATAGGCCAAACTTGAGTAAGGTCCTGGACAGGTATCCCCAATGGACCCTGTCGAAGGCCTTTTCTGCATCTAATGCTAAAAAGATGCTGGGCTGCTTGCTTAGTTCTGATATACGCAGGAGGTCTAGCATCCTCCTCGTTCCTTCTGGTGCCTGTCTGCCCTTCACAAAGCCTACCTGGTCGAGCCCTATAAGGGAGGGGGTTATTTCCATAAGTCTGTTTGCTAAAATTTTTGCATATATCTTTAAATCGGAATTTAGTAGGGAAATAGGCCTGAAGTTTTGTGGGTCCGATATGTCTTTACCAGGTTTAGGGATAGTGATAATGATAGCTTGGGGCATTTTTTTCGGGAAGGCACCATCGGAGGCTGCTATATTGAATTTTTACCAGTTATGGGGCTAGGATGGCAGAGAAAGCCTTGTAATATTCAGCAGAGAATCCGTCTGCTCCTGGTGATTTGTGCATGGGTAGAGATTGAATAACAGATTCTTCTTTTCAAATAATTTATTGAGAATACAACAATACAATTTTACAGTTCTGGTTTTAAATTTATGTAAGGTTACAAAATATGAGGAAAAGGAACTTCTCAATAATAACTTAGAATAATAATACTTAAGTTATCTTGTAGAAATCAGTAAGAAAATCTATTATCCAGTGTACATATCTGAATTATATGGTTATAATAATTAATAGAGCTTTTGTAATTGGAAAAATAAATAAATAAGTAAGTAGATAAATATATATATAAAAAAAATACAATATGTCACAATAGTGAGACATAAAATGCAACTAAATTAGATAAATTGGGTATTAATGAGATGACCTAGAGAGACACCCAAACAACCAGGGCCAAGGTCCGGCTATTTGGCCCTTTTTCCGGGTGTATGGGTGTCCCTCCAAAGCATCCCCATCAAAGGTATAGATAGTTTGCATCCGAAAAAGACATAGTTTGCCTAACCAAATAATAATTTAATAGAAATAGATAAAGACATATTTTATTATTATACATCACTAAAAATAAAATTTAATAAGTGGGAATATGTGGTGGGATCTGAAATGGTTATGGAGGGAATTTGGGGTCTCCAGAGAGAAGCGAGTGTTAAATATTTATGGGAACATGTAATAATATAGACCATGAAGGTGGTAGATCTCATCAGGGTAAAAGAAGTGAATAGTTCAAATCCGGTGGTAGTATGTGTGTTATCCATGGAAGCCAAAGAGATTCAAATTTGTCCAGTTTATCAAGTATGATTGCCTCCATTTTAGCATGGATCATAGCTTGAGTTACACGTTGTTTTACAGATATGTCACAAAGCTTATTGGTTTTCCAGGCTTTTGCTATCGATTGTTTTGCAGCTGTTGTGACATATAGTAAAAGTTTAAATTGACGTTGAGTTATGTTTCGTGGCTTATTATTTAGGAGGGCTACCAATGGATCCGGTTGTAATGTGGTTTCAAACATTGTAGAGAGAATTTGAAATATTTTTGACCAATATGTTTGGACTATTGGACAAGTCCACCAAATATGCAGATGTGTACCAATGTCGCTGCATCCGCGAAAACAGTGAGGGGGGTATTGGGGAAGGTATTTTGATATACGTGCTGGCACTAAATACCACCTGGTAAGAACTTTATAATTTGTTTCTAGGGCAACTATGTTGGGTGTGGCTGATTTTGTAGATTGCCAGATTTGTGACCAATCCAGTGAGTCTGGAGGAAGGTTTAAATCAGCTTCCCATTTGGTAGTATAAGACGGGGGAGAGGAATTTGTTTGTGAAAGTAGTTGAGCATATATGTCAGAGATAAGTCCTCGTCTGTGTGGATCTGACATACATGATCGGTCAAATGAAGTATATTCTGGAGTTGTCAAGTTTGTGGGGATGTTTTGGGATAAAAAGTTTTTAATTTGTAAGAATCTAAATGTTTCATTACTGGGTATGTTGTGTGTCTTGCTTATTGTAGGAAATGAAATAAGTTTATCAGAGTCGTAGAAGTGATGAACTCGTGTAAGACCCACATTTATCCAAGCTTTAAAGGAGGAAGGTAAAGTCCAAGCTGGGTAGAAGGAGGGGTTGTTTAGAAAGGAGAGGAGAGGGTTTAGTGGAGATTGGAGACCAAAACGGAATTTAAGTCTATCCCATATTGAGAGGCTATGTTTTGTGACTAGATTTGTTATTGAACGTCGTTGGGGTGGTGAAAGCCATAACAGATTTGATATAGAAAATGGATCACATTCCACCGATTCTATAGTTACCCAAAGAGGGATTTCTTTAGTGGCATGGTATTTAATAATTTGTGCTAATTGAGAAGCATAATAGTATTTTGAGAAATTTGGAACACCCAAACCTCCACAGGTTCGGGCCATATGTAGTGTATTTTGTGGTAATCGTGGTTTAAGTTTGCCCCAAATAAATTGGGCTGATTTGCGTTGTAGTATTAGGAAAAAATAAGCCGGAACGTTTATAGGAAGTACACGGAACAGGTATAGGATTTTAGGCAATATGGACATTTTTACTACTGTGATTCTACCCATCCATGCTAACGGTAAAGAAGACCATTTTCTCAGTAAGGTTGATAATTGAGTTAGCATGGGAGGATAATTTGCAGAGTATAGGTCAGCTGGATTAGCCGTTAGTGAGATCCCTAAATATGGTGAATGTGTTGTTGACCATGTAAATGGATGGGAGTCTTGTAACTGTTTCTGTAAATCAGGTGATAACGATATATTTAGGGCTTTTGATTTTTGCTGATTTATCTTAAGACCAGATATTTTACCGAATTTTGTAAGAATTTCAATGAGGTTTGGAGCTGATAGTAGGGGCGAAGTAAGAAATACTAAGACGTCATCGGCAAATAAACATAACTTATGTTGGTGACCACCTAATTCAAGTCCTTTTATATTTATATTGGATATAATAAGTTGAGCTAGGGGCTCAATAGCCAAGGAGAATAGAAGAGGGGATAATGGACATCCCTGCCTGGTTCCTCTTTCAATATTAAAGGGGTCTGAGCGGTAACCTGAATAGGTTATATATGCTTTTGGATTATGATAAAGAGAGGAAATACATCCCTGGAACTGCTCACCAAATCCCCATTTATGAAGAATGGCTTTAAGATAAGACCATGACAGAGTGTCAAACGCCTTTTGTATATCGATAGAGAGGAAACAGGCAGGGATTTTGCGAGACCTGGCTATATGAGCCAGTAGGGTAGCACGCCGTATGTTATCACCTGCTTGTCTGAAAGGTATGAAACCCGTTTGGTCTTTATGAATTAATGTGCCAATAATTGGATTAAGTCTATTAGATAGAATCTTTGCTAATATTTTTATGTCTATATTAAGGATTGTGATTGGTCTGTAATTGGACCATGACGTGTCATCTGCATGCGGTTTTGGAATCATGGATATTGAAGCTAGTAGGGATTCCGCGTTAAAGGCACAGCCTTCTAATAGAGAATTAAATGCGTTTGTCATAAGTGGGGCTAGTAGTGTAGTAAAGTGTTTATAAAATGTGGCTGAGTATCCATCAGGGCCTGGGCGTTTATGCAATTTTAGGGATTTTATTGCTGATATGACTTCCATATTAGTGATCTGCTTATCTAAAGTTTCTTGTTGGGTAACAGAAAGGGTTGGGAGAAGAATAGAAGATAACAGTGCGTCTAATTTTGTTGAGTCGAATGTTTGTGTATTTTGGTATAAATCTTTGAGTTTCCTACGGAACTCATTGATAATTTTCTGTGGATTACTAGAAAAATTGTTTTTGGTGATTTGTAGCCGAATTGGTTTCGGAATGTGGTCTGCTCTGCGTAGAGTTAATGCCAAGAATGTGGTTGGCTTATTAGCTTTCATCTATATTGTATGTTTAGTTTTGCGAAGAATCTGTATAGCTGAGTCTGTTAAAAAAATATCAAGCTCCAACTTTGCTTTATCATAGTCTAGCTTTGTAGTTTGAGAGGGCAAATTTTGGAAAATTTCAGAGGCTTTATAATAAGCTTCCTCTAATTTGTTTTGCATTTGCTGTTTCAATTTACGTCGGTAAGACGACTGGCTGATACAGACTCCTCTAATGGAAGGTTTAAGAGCTTCCCATAGATTCAGTGGATTAGTATCTGTTGGTAAATTATTAGCGATGTAATCTTGTATGGCTGTTTCTATTTTTAGACGGTATGTTGGGTCAACTAATAAATTATCATTTATAGTCCAGGATCTATGGCTAGGCCTCGGGATCAAGGATGAGCGTCATGACCGCATTGTGGTCTGACCATGCGCATGGGATGATTAAGGAATTATGTATTTGTGGTAACGTGCCAATGTGGACGAATTGGTGGTCTATACAAGAAAATGTTTTGTGGGGATGGGAATAGTAAGTGTATTGTTTTCTTCTAGGGTTTTGTTCACGCCAAGAGTCAATAAGAGAATGTTGTTCAAGGAGTTGTCTGAAATTAAGGCGTTGAGGTTGTAGTGGTGTAGGGGATTTGTCTAAAATTGGGTATAAAACTTGATTTGAGTCTCCACACATCATGAGGGTACCTTTTTTATGAGATTCAACTACTGAGAACAGGTGTGAGAGGAACGAAAGAGGATTTCTGTTGGGAGCATAGTAAGAAACTATAGTTATTTCATTATCTAACAGGAGACCTGTAAGGATTATATAGCGACCCTCAGGATCTTTTATTTCTCTATGTAAAGTGAAGGGGGTTGTGTTATGAAATGCAATCAGCACTCCTCTTTGTTTTGTAGTGGCTGAGGCCATATAGACTTGTGGGTATTGGTGACTTATACATTTAGGAGAAGACTGTGTAGAGAAGTGTGTTTCCTGCAGACATATTACATGTGCAGAAAGTGAAGAAAAGGAATGAAAGGCTTTTGTTCGTTTTGGTGGGGAGTTCAGACCCTGGACATTAAGTGTTAGTACATTTAAAGACATTTTTGAATAAAAGGTATTAGGGATTATAATAAATTCTTAATGTGATAATATCCAAGAAGGTTATACTCTGGAGGGGCGAGAAAAAACAAAAAAACAAAACACAATTTAAAAAAAAAAAAAAAGGGGGGGGGGGGGCAGGAAAGGATGGGTAAAAAGAATAAAGGGGGATGAATAGGACAAGTAGAATAAGTAAAATTCCTGTTTTAGAGCAGTAGATGAGAAGTTGTTTTTAAATAAAGAGGAAAATAGCTCCTATATGGAGCTAGTATCCAAGGGGTGGTGAAATATCACCAACCGGTGGGTACAAATGGTCCAAAGAGAGTCCGGTCAGTAAGTCCGGCTACTCGAGGATCTATTGAGAGGCGCACTGGATTGTCTCCGGGACAAAGGCAGCCTCCTCAAAGGCTATACAAACAATAACAAAATAATACAAGTCACTAATAATATAATAGCTATTATTAGGATAATGTAATAGAGATATGTTTCTATAACTTTGCATTACATCATGTACTTATAAAAAAGGGCATTGCATTTACTAAACTAAACCTAAAAAATGATATTGGAGTAATAAAGTTTGGTAACAATTATTATTTTACAAAAGATTGATTAACTTCTGCTTAAATGAAATTATAAGGATAAAGGTAAAGACGGAGGAAGGATTATTCGATCCCTACTCTGAATCTACCTGAAATTGGTTACCGTTATAATAGTAACACTAGGTAAAAGGTTTCAATGAAATAAAAGAATCGTAGTGGTTTTCAGTCCATTTGATCTTTGGAATTAGGAGGTGGTGATGCAAAACGACTCCTTTTACTGGTACTGGAGTGAGCTAGTTGAGTTTGGTTGTCTTGCTGAGCCTTGGGTGAGTTTGATGATGCTCTGCGTTTGGAGCCTTCAGTCGAATTATCTGGAATTGACAAACGAAGCTCCTGGATCGCAGTCAGTAGGTCGTCCAATTTCTTGCAGGTATATGTTGTACCTTTATAGGTGAATCGCAGGGCAAATGGAAAACTCCAACGATAGGGGATGTGGTGGTATTGGAGTATTTGTAGGTGAGGTTTCATCTCTTTTCTTCTGTAGAGAGTTTGCTGCGAGAGATCATGGAATACTTGGTAGCGATGGCCTTGAAAGGTTAATGTATCTTTATTACGTGCCGCTTCCATCAGTTGTTCCTTTGTTCTAAAATAGTGTAATTTTATTACAATGTCCCTGGGGGGACCATCTTCTTTTTTAGGGGCCAAAGTTCTTTGAATTCTGTCCATCTCCAATCGTTCACTGGGGATTGATGGGGCTAACTCCTGAAAAAGCGCTGTAATGGTTGATTGAAGATCTATTATAGTTTCAGGTATACCGCGCAGTCACAGGTTGGATCTCCTCGCTCTGTTTTCGAAATCTTCCAGACGTGTGTGTAGAGTAAAATTTTCTTCTTTCAAGGCTTCTAGCTCGTCAGTATGAGTATTAGTGATATCATTTATATCCTCCATTTTGTGTTCTAAGATAGATGTGCGGCGCCCTACCTCACGAATTTCCCTTGTCAGTTTTTCTGTTATTGTGTCTGAGGTATTTTGGAGGGCTTTTTGTAAAACACGTTCAAACTGACTAAGAATATCCGAGTTATTAGGAATATTCTGTAGAGATATTGGTGTTAATCCATAATCAAGGTCAGAGTCAGCAAGTTGTGAGGAAGAATAGGCAGAGTTCCCCCTTTGTGACTGTCTCTGAGGTAATGCAGAGCGGGAAGATTGTGCTGCTGTCATATTAGGAGCGTTTCTTGTCAGCTTTTCTTTGCCTGCTGGCTGTTTAAGTTTTGTCTTTTTCCCGCTAAACATTATATGTAGTTGTGCCCCGTAGTCTCAGTAATAAGTGAGTTACCGTATTAATGCGGTGTTCGACCGTGACTTGTCGATAGAAGGCCTTTTCGTCCCGGTGACAGCGGAGCTCTAAGCATTCATGACTGCTCAGCAGCTTCGCACCTGTGCTCTCTCTGAATAACAGATTCAACCTCTGTGAGTGTGATGGGCGCATTTATTTTTTGTAGGGAAGTTTTGTCTATTGAGGGAAGATGAACAGTCTGTAAGAATTGTTCAATCTCTGTGTCCGAGGGTTGGTAAGTGTTTGGGTCAGTCTTGAGATTGTATAAGGATTCATAATAGTCCTTAAAGGCATTGGCGATATCTTTGGGATTTTGGTATATTATTTTGGTACTGTGGTGTCTGATATTTTTGAGATTAGACCTTGCCTGTTTCTTTTTAAGCTGGGAGGCTAGGATTTTACCTGCTCTGTTATTTTGGGAGTAGTAGGAGACTTTAAGTTTTTTTAAAAAAGTATCATAGTCTGCTCTTATTTCCTGTCTTACTTCTTCCCGCAACCATTGAGATTTTTGAGTATCTCACTTGAGGAGGTAGCAGGATTTTTGTGTTGTGCTTCTAGATCTGCTATCTTCTCAAGTAGTTTTGTCATTCGCTGCTGTTTCTTTTTCCTTTCCCTAGAGGCTACCTGTATAAGGGCGCCTCTAGCGAATGCTTTGTGCGCACACCAGATGGTCATAGGCGAGCAATCCCCATTATTATTGAAATGAAAGAATTCCGTAAGTTTTGCTGCAATTTCGTCCCTAAGTTTGGGGTGTGATAAAAGAAATGTATTGTTACGCCACAGTGGTTTGTGGGAGTGTTTGTTGGCATCCACAATCTCAATAGTCACTGGAGCGTGGTCAGACCATGTGATATTGTGGATGTCAGCTTTCAGTACATTTTGCAGAGTATACAGGTCGGTGAGGAAAAAATCTATTCTAGAATAGCTCTTATGTACAGCTGAATAAAATGTGTAGTCTCTCTCGGTGGTTCTAAGGCAGCGCCATGGGTCATAAAGCCTCTCTTCATGGCACAGCGAGTCTAGAGAGGGCCGCCTCTTAGAGGCCATCGAGGACACATCTAATTCTGTGTTCATAATCAAGTTAAAATCACCACATATTATTAGGTTGCCTTTTTGCACCTTTTTTGCCATACCTACCACTTTGCGAACAAACCCGAGAGTTCTGACATTAGGTGCATACAAGTTAGCTATAGTATATGTGACATGGTCCAGTTCTGCGACTACAATCAGAAATCGACCTTGGGGATCAACATGTTCCTGTAAGAGAGAGAAGGTTAGTGTGTCCTTGAATGCAATCATTACTCCGTTCTTCTTTGTCGTATTCTTGGCCATATATACGTGTGGAAACTTGGGATGTGTACATTTCGGGGAGTTGTCACTGGTGAAATGAGTTTCTTGTACACATAAAATGTCACATTTCTCTTCCAATGCAGATTTCCAGAGGGCTCTTCTCTTGTAGGGGCTATTCAAACCTCTCACATTGTATGACATCAGTTTAAGATTCATTCTTGTGGAAAGTTGCACAGAAGTGCCATCTAGTGGTAATTCCAGGGATTGGAGTGGAGATGTTGGACATGGTCAAAATGCATGGGATTTGAGAAAGCAATGTCCTCATAGCCTTGTAAGTGAACAGTTTACCTGAACAAACTTGAACTTTTGACAAATAATGAGATGTAGGCCGCAGGGATTGCGGGTAGTAGGTCATGGGAATCATCTCGTAACTAACGTAGGGGGTTCAGCAAGGTAAACCCTTAAACAGCCGAACATCGGGTGGTTGATCATAAAGAGCAACTTCCTAGAAAACTGCAAATCACCATAACTAGCCAGATGACAGTTGTGAGAGGAGAGTACTCACTGAAAGAAATAGCATCTAGTAGTATAGCTTTAGGCAGGTTGCTACTAATATTTCTTAGCTGTACGTTGGTTGTTGTGTCTGGTATGGTGTGATTTAGGGTCCTAAGGTACTGCGTCTGCTGGGAGTAGGCGCCATTTTCGGAGGAGGTCCATGCGATGTTATCGCATGAGATTCATTGTTCATGTCAACCAGAAGTTTAGCAGGGAAACCCCATTTGTAGAGGATCTTATTGTTGCGCAAAATCTTAGTGATAGGTACTAAGTTGTGCCTGGCTGACAGAGTGGCTTGCGACAGGTCTGCATAGAGTGCAATACCAGCATAAGGGTCAGGGAGAGAGGGATGCTGTCTTGCAAATCGCATGAGTTGGTCCTTGATGTGGTAGAAATGGATTATTGCTATCACATCCCTAGGTATTTGTTCAGGCAGGAAGGATGGTTTTGGCAGTCTGTGTGCCCTGTCAATAGTGATGTCTGCTGGGCTTAGAGAGGGGAGAACAGTCATCATAAGCTTTTGTAGGTAGGTAGTGAGCTCTGCAGGTTTGACCGTCTCAGGGATCCCCCTAAATTTGATATTGTTCCTTCTGGCCCGATCTTCAATATCCGCCAATTTGAGACGCATGGCCCTGATTTCGTCTTCTACCTCAAAGTGGGCATCTACCAGTTCATTGTGTGCTAGAGTGAACTCCTCCATTTTACATAGTTACATAGTTACATAGTAGGTGAGGTTGAAAAAAGACACAAGTCCATCAAGTCCAACCTATGTGTGTGATAATGTGTCAGTATTACATTACATATCCCTGTATATTGCGGTCATTCAGGTGATTATCTAATAGTTTCTTGAAGCTATCAATGCTCCCCGCTGAGACCACCGCCTGTGGAAGGGAATTCCACATCCTTACCGTTCTTACAGTAAAGAACCCTCTACGTAGTTTAAGGTTAAACCTCTTTTCTTCTAATTGTAATGAGTGGCCACGAGTCTTATTAAACTCTCTTCTGCGAAAAAGTTTTATCCCTATTGTGGGGTCACCAGTACAGTATTTGTAAATTGAAATCATATCCCCTCTCAAGCGTCTCTTCTCCAGAGAGAATAAGTTCAGTGCTTGCAACCTTTCCTCATAACTAAGATCCTCCAGACCCTTTATTAGCTTTGTTGCCCTTCTTTGTACTCGCTCCATTTCCAGTACGTCCCTCCTGAGGACTGGTGCCCAGAACTGGACAGCATACTCCAGGTGCGGCCGGACCAGAGTCTTGTAGAGCGGGAGAATTATCGTTTTATCTCTGCAGTTGATCCCCCTTTTAATGCATGCCAATATTCTGTTTGCTTTATTAGCAGCAGCTTGGCATTGCATGCCATTGCTGAGCCTATCATCCACTAGGACCCCCAGGTCCTTTTCCATCCTAGATTCCCCCAGAGGTTCTCCCCCCAGTGTATAGATTGCATTCATATTTTTGCCACCCAAATGCATTATTTTACATTTTTCTACATTGAACCTCATTTGCCATGTAGTCGCCCACCCCATTAATTTGTTCAGGTCTTTTTGCAAGATTTCCACATCCTGCAGAGAAGTTATTGCCCTGCTTAGCTTTTAGCTGCTTTTATTCTCTACATATTCCACTCTGTTGCTGACAGCTGAGATTTCCCTTTTTGTGTTGCTCATAAACACTGCCATATCAGATTGAAGAGCTCCCCTCAGTGTCTGCAGCATCTCCTTCATTGTAGTGTCAATAATAGGCTGACCTGAGGTAGGGAATGCATCTAGCTGCTCTGCCTGTGTGGATGATTCCTCCATTTCATTCCCTGCTGCTCCTGCCTCATCCTCATTTTCCCCTCCTTCCCCAAGCCTCCTTTTTTGTTTAACAGGGCTGCAGAATGGGGAGGATGACAAGGGATTGTCATTTAAATGTGACTCACCCGAGGATGGCGTCGGATTGCTGTGTGACTGTGCTGTGGAGCCAGACGAACAACTCCCGTCGCCGGCGCCATCTTGGATTTTTCGGCCGTCAGCAGGGTGGAAGAAATATGTCAATTTTCGGGGTCCCTCTCTCTCCTTATGCTTGAACATCGTGCCCGCTGTGTGCCCCTCGCTCTCCTCTCTTAAATGATGTGCTTTGTTGCTGGTTTTGGTGCGCTGTGAGCCGCTGATAACACCCGGGGTGTCAGAGCTCTCCTCTCACACGTCCATGAGCTCTGGCTGCCGGCTCCGCCCCCATCATTTTTTTTTTAAATTTTGGTTCAGGGTACCCCTGTGGGGAATTCCCATGCCGTTTTTATCAATGAACTTTTATGTGTATTGTCGGACCGGCAATTCATTAATAGCCACGAGTAGTTTTAAATGACTTTTTTTCCTTTGAAATGTCATTTTGCTGTCAGACTGTTCTAAACACGGGAAACATGCGCCCCTTTACAGGCATACTATAGACACCCCCCAGGTACAAAATTTAAAGGAATATTACACTTTTATTGTTTCACTTTAAGCATTATTAAAATCACTGCTCCCGAAAAAACGTCCATTTTTAAAACTTTTTTTGGCATTGATCCATGTCCCCTGGGGCAGGACCCAGGTCCCCAAACACTTTTTATGACAATACAATGCATATAAGCCTTTAAAATTAGCACTTTTGATTTCTCCTATAGACTTTTAAAGGGTGTTCCGCGGCTTTCAAATTTGCCACGAACACCCCAAATTGTTCGCTGTTCGGCGAACTGGCGAACAGCCGATGTTCGAGTCGAACATGAGTTTGACTCAAACTCGAAGCTCATCCCTACTAAATACCTTGGACTGTCTACTTTCTAAAAAGGGGTCACTTGGGGGGTATTTGTACTGTCCTGGCTTTTTAAGGCCTCAAGAAATTAGATCGTTAGATCGAATTAGGTCGTCAGTACATTAAGTGTGATCAAGTGTGATCAATTTTCAGTGATTGGCACCATAATTTGTAGACTCTATAACTTTCACAAAGACCAAATAATATGCTCTTATTTGGGTTATTTTTACCAAAGATATGTAGCAGTATAAATTTTGGCCAAAATTTATGAAGAAAAATTACGAATTTGCTAAATTTTTTAACAGAAATGAAGAAAAATGCATTTTTTTACAAAATGTTCTGTTTTTTTTTATTTATAGCACAAAAAAAAAAAAACAGCAGTAATTAAATACCACCAAAAGAAAGCTCAAGTTGTGTGGAAAAAAAGGACAATCATTTCATACGGGTACAGTATTGCATGACTGAGCAATTGTCATTCAATATGTGAGAGCACTGAAAGCTGAAAATTGGTCTGGTTAGGAAGGGGGTTTAAGTGCCCAGTGGGCAAGTGGTTAAATATAGTGCCTGGAGGGTCCCCTTAGTCTGCCTGCAAAGTGGCACATCTGTATCATGTATAGAACCTGCTGCAGCAAAACTAATATATATATATATATATATATATATATATATATATATATATATATATATATATATATATATACATCTTATTTGTTCCAGCAACCTCCCGGTGATCAGCGTATCAAACCATGGCAACTGTCAAACCGTGCTTCTTTGGGCACTGCACTCCCTGTACCACTTCCAGGGGTGCACTGCACTTAGCCGCAAGGGGAGCCCTCTCAGCACCTCGGTCTCCCACCTGGTACTTTACACTCCTCCTCCTTCTCCTCTTGTGTGTTCTGTGGCATTGAAAAGAATGGTGTCCCGCATAAAGCGGGCCTTAAGAGCAAAGGAAGTCCCTCTCCTTCTCCTGGTGCTCTGCTTTAAGTGCCCTGTCCACAATGCTATGCAGAGTATGCTACAGCAGGAACACAAGAGGGATAGTTTCACCAATGCATGCATGGTTAAATATAGTGCCTGGAGGGTCCCCTTAGTCTGCCTGCAAAGTGGCACATCTGTACCATGTATAGAACCTGCTGCAGCAAAACTAGCATATATATATATATATATATATATATATATATATATATATATATATATATATATATATATATATATATATATATATATATATATATATATATATAATATATATATATATATATATATATATATAAAGAAAATTACATTTAAATAGACTTTCCCTGCAAGCTTTCTTTATTTTGCAAACAACGACTTGGGAGCCAGTCTGTATGATGAGGACACAATTTAATGCACTCAGAAGAAGATTAGAGATTTTTTGGATAAATTCAAAAAACAAATTTTTGCACCACAGTGAGCAAGCCTTATGTGAAGAAGCCAAATTATAGTACACTCAGGCCAAGATTAATAATTTTTTGAAATAAAATCTGTTGTCTCTTTTGCAGACTTTGGATAGAAGTAACAGGTGCTGAAAAATTGGGCTTTTGGTGTTGGTAGTGCCTTCACACCATAACCCTATAGAGGGACTCTTGAAAAAAAAAAACATTTTTTTTCTTAGCAAAATATACAAAAACAATGTCCAACAATAACCTCAAAAGAGAAGTTTCAAAATAAATTTACAAAACGAATTTGGAAATCGCTTTATTCACTATTCATTCACTATTTACCATATTCACTATTCATTATTCATCAATATACAGTACTCTTCTGTATTGGCGAGCTGCATGTTCATGTAGCCATCCACAGAGACCAGGTATCCCTTGCATTCCATAGCCAACTTCAGTTTCACCATTACTGTCTTACCAGTAAGGCCATTAAGGAATGGTATTCGGTTTAGTGACAAACTCATTCTGCCGCTGAAGTCGCCCGCTGATCTACAGACCAGTGAAAGGAAGAAAAAATTTCTCTGTGGAATGCTCTGAGAACACACTGCCAGAGAGAGCAAGAGATGTCTAGAGGCACTCTTGATGAAAGCAAGAATTGGCTTCTCTGTAAAAAACTTAAAATACGTGCACCTATCAAACAGGTGCAGAAAAATTGGTCTTTGGGTGTTGGTGGTGCCTTCACACCGTAACCCTATAGTGGTACTCTTGATGAAAGCAAGAATTGGCCCTGTTGTAAAAAAAAATTATTATATGCACCTGTCAAACAGGTGCAGAAAATGTGATCCTTGGGTGTTAATTGTGTCCATGAAACCTATATCAAAAAATTACTTCAAGATAAAATCAACACCCACAAAGCTAGGCAGCGTAGACAGTCTTGCAGAGATTCCGGATCCCAAAAACATTTAATCAGCCACATCAGCATTAGGGGCTTATCCAGGACTGATTTATTTTGACAAATGTCAGCCGGTCAATGGAGTCTGTGGGCAGACATGCTCTAATGTCACAAAACCTCCGGCAACACTGAATGCCCAATTGGAAAGCATGCTGGATGCAGGGCAGCCCAGCAGCTTAATTGCATACCGGGCAAGTTCTGCCCAGTGGTCTATTCTCATGACCCAGTAACCCAGTGGATCATCTACTGAAAAGCTCTCCATGTCTGTTTTTGCCCCCTTCCACCATATATGATGCAGATGCTGCTGATAGGATGAGGAAGCCCTGGGCATGGAGGACTAAACATTTTTTTTAATGCATCACTTAGGCCTCTGCCTTCTCCACCACTCCTCCTTTGACCAACAAAAGCCTTAAATCTACCTTTTCCATGAGACTGATCTCCCGGTTTGACCTCTTGCTTGTACTATTGACCCTGCTCTTGTCTGCTCCACTGTGTTTGATCTCGGCTTGGCTCACTGACTCTGCTGCAACCTGTCTCACCGTCTATGACCCTGGCTTTTTCCAGTTCTGTTTCCTGAATCTCACATTGATTTACCGTGCATGACCCAGACTGGCTCCTGGTTCTGTTTCCGGATTGTCCATCTGCCAAGTTCACCTGCCCTACAGTGCATCTTGTTTGTTCCAGCAACCTTCCGGTGATCAGCATATCAAACCATGGCAACTGTCAAACCGTGCTTCTTTGGGCACTGCACTCCCTGTACCACTTCCAGGGGTGCACTGCACTTAGCCGCAAGGGGAGCCCTCTCAGCACCTCGGTCTCACACCTGGTACTTGACACTCCTCCTCCTCCTCCTCCTCTTGTGTGTTCTATGGCATCGAAAAGAATGGTGTCCCGCATAAAGTGGGCCTTAAGAGCAAAGGAAGTCCCTCTCCTTCTCCTGGTGCTCTGCTTTGAGTGCCCTGTCCACAATGCTATGCAGAGTATGCAACAGCAGGAACACAAGAGGGATAGTTTCACTCATGCATGCATTGTTACGGCTCACCATCCTTGTCACCTCCTCAAATGGTGACAGTACAGTGCATGCATCCTTTATCAGCAGCCATTGGCATCAGGAAAAAAAGCCGAGCTCCCCTGAGCCTGTCATTGTGCCATACTCACACAGGTATTCATTGATTAGCCCTCTGCTGCATGTGCAGCCACTGAAGCATTGCCAAAGTTGAGTTCCACCTGGTGGGCATGTCAGAAATCAGACAGTTTATGGGCAGGGGAAATTCACAATTAATTTCAGCGAGCCAAACACAGGCGGTGTATGACTGGCTGAAATGGTTACAGACTCTTCAGGCCTGCCTCATAAGATCTTCCAAACCTGGGTACCTGTTTAAGAAATGCTGCACCACCAAATTGAAGACATGTGCCAGGCATGGCACATGTGTCAACTTTCCCTGTCAAAGGGCGGACAGAAGGTTAGTGCCATTATCGCACAGCACCACTTCTGGCTCCAGCTTCCATGGCGTGAACCACCTCTGGGCTGGTGTTTTTGCCACGCTTGATCTGCTTGCAACAGAGATTGCAAATTTCAAAAGTGCGATCAGCTGTACATGTGCTAAAAAAGGCCCACACAGCTGAGCTGTGGGAAGTAGGCCGGGAGAAAACAGCTCCACAATCTGATGGAATAGGTTGGCTGCTCTCTATTGTTCCATGATGGCTGCCTCTGGAGGACATCCTGCCTCATTGGGGTTGTGCTCCCCCCTCACTTTCCTTTTCTGCTCCATCTGGCACCCAATTCATGTTAGTGACCTCATCATCATCATTCCCTCCATCCTCATCATCACTGAAGCCAACTTGGCAATACGCTGCAGCTGGGGGAACATGACTGCCAATTTGTTGTTTGTCAGTGTTCTCCTCTATAGTTAGCCATGCAAATGCTTTTCCCAAAACACTCCAGAGGTTAAATGAGTCCTTCACTTATCGACTCCTGGAGGGCACATAATATAGGGGCTCGAGGTTACTACTCTTCGGTTCATGACAACTATTCTCGACTCGACTATATTTACAGTACTCCGATTCCCCTGGCTGATTCCTCTCATTAATCCCTGTCTGCCCATGGTCGGACCACCATATTGTATCATTTCATACCTCACACATAGGCCTCTCCCCACAAGCGGCATCCTGGTGCTTGAACGATACACTCCTTACAGATGCTGAAACCCTGAACCAAATTTCTGAGCTCATGGTGGAATATTTTCGTATTAATGATATTGATGAAATTTCTCCATCTATACGTTGGGCCGCCCATAAGGTGGTCATGTGCGGTAATTTGATAGAAATAGCATGCACGAGGAAGAAGTAAAAGATACAAGAAATACACTTCCTTAAACAGGAACTAGATAAACTATATAGTAAGCATAATTCCTCTAACTCTCTGGATATCTCTAACCAAATTAAAAACAAGAAGATTGCACTAGATACTATACTATCCTTTCTGAGGAAACCGAAAAATCACTTAAATGGTCGAAGGCACGCTTCTTATTATATAGTAACTTGGCCTCATCAATGTTTTCAAAGAAGCTACATGTCAGGTCACCTGAGGCCTGTTAATAGTGTTTCCTGTTAGAGGCTTGGGTGGAGCCATGCTGAGAGAAGATAACTTAAACATGCAGGTGTGAGAGAGCGGTCCCTAAGCTGATACACAGACCAGAGGTAAGCAGACAGACGCCATGAAACATTTCTGCAGATTCATGACACTACATCAGTCCCTCCAGCCACCACATGTGTTACAAACTTAGGAATGCAGCAGGACAAATGGTTACACACCCCCAGTAGGTCCTACAGATTTTTTCGCACTCTTAGAAGAAATTACTTTCTCCCCCTTCAGCCTTGCCTAGTCCAGCCTCTTTAGCCTGGTTGGAGAACCTAGCTCTCCCACATCTCTCTGAAGCAAAAATTCACTCCCTGAATGCTCCGTACATGGTGGGAGAGATCACTAATATAATTGCTTCACTGAAAACCTCAAAAGCCCTGGGGCCGGATGTTTTTTTTCGGTCCTATACTTTTGGAAATTTGTTGGCCAACTTGCCCCGCATTTTGCCAAAATGTTTACCCATATTATCAATGGTCATCATATTCCGGATGATATGTTATTGGCTAACATGTCACTCCTGCCAAAACCGAATAAAGATCATACCCTCCCTCAGAACTTCCGCCCAATCTCGGTTATAAACAACGACCTAAAGCTGTTTGGCAGACTATTAGCTAAACGTTTGGCAAAAATTATTACATCCCTGATTTCCCCAGATCAAATGGGTTTTATTCCTTCCAGTCAAATAACAGATAACATTAGACAGGCCTGTAATGTTATTCAGGATCCTAGCCTGTATTCACGTCAGGTTATGATCATAAGCATTGATATACATAAGACTTTTGACAGTGTAGTCTGGCCTTACTTGGAGAGTATTCTTACTAAGTTTGGCTGCAGGGGCGAGTTTGTGCACAGCTTTCGGGCTCTATAAACACATCCGAGCACCAGGATATGGCTGTCGGGATGCACTTCTGATTATTTTGCTCTGGGACATGAGGCAAGGCAAGGCTGCCCCTCTCCCCATTGACCTTTGTCCTGGCAATAGAACCCCTGGCTAGATCTATCGTCACAAACCCAGATATTAGTGGATATGACAAAGGGAACAAACAATTTAAATTGAGCCTGTATGATGTATTGCTATTTTTGACTAACCCCATGTTTTTTTTTACCTTGCTTGGTGTCCACACTTAACACCTTTTATGACATTTCTGGTTTAGGAGTGAACCTCTCTAAATGCACTGCCATGCCAATCAATTTGCCTCCCTTGCTGATCAAGAGACTACGAGATAATTTTCACTTTACCTGGCGTGAGAGTTTGATGTTATATCTTGGCATCCGGTTGGCCCCTATACTGCCACAAATGTACCAGTCAAACTACCCCCCGGCCTTTCTCCAGGTTAAACAGTGGTTATGGACCTGGTCCTCCTATCAAATTTCTTTCCTTGGTAGGATTTAAGCAGATGTCAATCCTCCGAAAGCTATTGTTCTGTTTCAGGGCTCTTCCTCTCTACGTCTCCCGTTCAGCATTGGCGGCAATACAAATGGAGGTTAACAGTTTTATATGGAACAACAAGAGACCTCGCCTTGGTAAGCTGCTCATGTATAGATCTCAGTCTCTGGGGGGCCTTGAATTACCCAACCTATGGAAATACTTTTTGGCCGCTAGATTGGTTCAGTTGGCCCAATGGCATGCTCCGCCCACTTAGATACCGTGGCTTGAGGGTATTTCAATTGCTCCTTACTACCTCCCGGACCTACTTGGTCTAGATCTATTTCCTCTAAAGTTCTAGCCTCAAAGAATGTTGTGGTGAGCCAGTCGCCGTGGTCATTATACAGTTCCAAATTTAGCCTGATTTCTCCCCCCCCCCCCCCGCTTTCCACATACCTAGGTGACCTCAGTCAGTAGGGAACTCAGTCAAGTGATTGCCAGACCGTTGTTCCTAATTTTTACAGACAGTCTATTGACTGGAATGGTACCAGCTGATTGGAGAAAAGCCAATGTAGCACCAATATTTAAAAAGGGCCCAAAATACATCCCTGGGGATTACAGACCAGTTAGCCTAACATCAATAGTATGTAAACTCTTGGAGGGGATGATAAGGGACTATATACAAGATTTTAGTAATAAGAACAATATCATTAGCAGTAATCAGCATGGATTTATGAAGAATCGTTCTTGCCAAACCAATCTATTAACCTTCTATGAGGAGGTGAGTTGCCATCTAGATAAAGGAAGGCCCGTAGACGTGGTGTATCTGGATTTTGCAAAAGCATTTGACACAGTTCCCCATAAACGTTTACTGTACAAAATAAGGTCCGTTGGCATGGACCATAGGGTGAGTACATGGATTGAAAACTGGCTACAAGGGCGAGTTCAGAGGGTGGTGATAAATGGGGAGTACTCAGAATGGTCAGGGGTGGGTAGTGGGGTTCCCCAGGGTTCTGTGCTGGGACCAATCCTATTTAATTTGTTTATAAACGACCTGGAGGATGGGATAAACAGTTCAATCTCTGTATTTGCAGACGATACTAAGCTAAGCAGGGCAATAACTTCTCCGCAGGATGTGGAAACCTTGCAAAAAGACCTGAACAAATTAATGGGGTGGGCGACTACATGGCAAATGAGGTTCAATGTAGAAAAATGTAAAATAATGCATTTGGGTGGCAAAAATATGAATGCAATCTATACACTGGGGGGAGAACCTCTGGGGGAATCTAGGATGGAAAAGGACCTGGGGGTCCTAGTAGATGATAGGCTCAGCAATGGCATGCAATGCCAAGCTGCTGCTAATAAAGCAAACAGAATATTGGCATGCATTAAAAGGGGCATCAACGCAAGAGATAAAACGATAATTCTCCCACTCTACAAGGCTCTGGTCCGGCCGCACCTGGAGTATGCTGTCCAGTTCTGGGCACCAGTCCTCAGGAAGGATGTACTGGAAATGGAGCGAGTACAAAGAAGGGCAACAAAGCTAATAAAGGGTCTGGAGGATCTTAGTTATGAGGAAAGGTTGCGAGCGCTGAACTTATTCTCTCTGGAGAAGAGACGCTTGAGAGGGGATATGATTTCAATTTACAAATACTGTACTGGTGACCCCACAATAGGGATAAAACTTTTTCGCAGAAGAGAGTTTAATAAGACTCATGGCCACTCATTACAATTAGAAGAAAAGAGGTTTAACCTTAAACTACGTAGAGGGTTCTTTACTGTAAGAGCGGCAAGGATGTGGAATTCCCTTCCACAGGCGGTGGTCTCAGCGGGGAGCATTGATAGCTTCAGTGGAGAGGCCTGGTTAGGCCTCATGGATAAGATACAACAGTCCCAAAACTCGGGAGAAATGACCGACAAAGATCTTGAACATGTTTTTCTAAGACTCCAACGCCTTTTGGAACAGAAGGCCAGAATATTCTGGCATAAAAGATACTTTAACAAATATATTGACAACAAAATTGTCCCCTGGGGACTGAGAATCCAAATTTTCCCCAATATACGTAAGGCTGACGAATCTTTAAAAACGAAGTGGGAAGACAATCTCCAAACTTGTTCCTTTGGAATGATGAATCTATTGTGTACTCAATATGAACAAGAACTTAATATTCTAGACGAATCTATCTTAAAATGGTATAATGACTACAAGCTCATTTCAAATAGCGCAAAATTTAAGAAAAAAGAAAATGAATTGAAATTACACTTGGAAAGATACACTTTAGATATTATCCGTACAAAGGAAAACAAGTTTGCACGAGATACAAACGCCCATTCAAATGGCTCAGCCTATAAATGGACACAGAATACCAACACGAGATCTTACAGATCCACCAGCCAACGAAATACTAGAAATGGCAATGACATGACTAACTTATCACCTTCCTCTTCCCTATCATCCAGCCAATCGATGGTATACCGAGATCTGTCTGGAGATAGATTGCCGAAAAGACGAAAAAGTAACTCTGACACAGCCTCCTTGGAGTCTCTAAAAAATCAAACGGACACTCCACTGCCTCGTCGATCACAGCCCAATCACCCCAAACCGGTACCACTTCACACCTCTGGTATACCTCACTCGTGGTCACAAACGTCATGTGGCCCTCAGGCGATGGCCACCCACATGATTATGTCTACAGCACGGCGGTCACTGCCCCTCCTCTTCACTTAAACACGGTCACTAAGGTAAGCAATGCTAATGCAATTATTTCTCCATCAGGCACACCTGTACCAGCCGATATGAAGTTAGCACCCATTTTTTTAGGGAAGGACCAAGAGACAGTATAGGCCCAGAGTCTGATTTAATTTCGTCCACCCTGGATTTAACACCCAACAAGTCAGAACTATCCATTATTAATCTTTCCTCCTACACCTTAACTGAACATGAAGAACAGGTCCTTAAACTGGGTTTAACCTTTTGTCCTGACGCCCAAGTAGACAAATTTCACCTTATCAATGATCTTCACCTATTTGCCCGTAGACTTCTATATAAAGTTATTTTTGACAAATCTGCACAAGATACATACCCCAACGATAAGACTCCAAACCTCCGTAAGAATATGGAGGAACAGCAAGCATTTGAAGATCTGTTGGCACTATGGGAGGAGGGACACACCGACGACGACATCCCCGTTTGTCTGTACCCACCGGATTTGTCGGTCGCTGGTATGTCCTTCCCCCCACAGTCTTTTAAGCCTAAGTCGAGGGATTTCCCCCTGTTAAATACCAATCCCAATATCTGGGCGTTTGTTAGACAAACCTCCCAAGCGATTGAAGAATCTAGTTTTCGTCCTTCTGAAACTTCCAATTTAAACGCTGACCAAAAAGCAGCCATTAAATCTCTTGAATCTAACCAGGAGATAATAATCAAGCCCGCCGACAAGGGCGGCAACTTGGTTATTATGGAGATATCTCAATATATTAACATGTGCAATAAGATTCTATCCAATCGAGATTGGTACCGACCCATCTCTAAAACTTTAATACAAAACTTTAACACTGAATATTACAACATCATTTTCAAAGCATACCATAAGGGCATTATAGACAAGAACACTTGGAATTACCTTAATGTAAGGGACCCACGGATCCTGGAGCCCCCAGGACGCCCCATAATATCAGGATGCCTATGTCTAACTGAAAATGCAAGCAGTTTAGTGGACAGCTACTTATATCCCCATGTCACTTCCATTTTCTCCTACATTAAAGACACTATTGACTTATTAAGAACCATCAAAGGTATTTCACTTCCACCAGGCACATGTTTAGTCGCACTTGACATTGAAAGTTTATATAATACCATTCCCCATAGTAAGGGCATTGAGATAGTGAGAAATCTTTTTATTGAGAGAGGTCCCTCCTTTGAGAAGTACAATGAATTTGTTTTGGAACTTCTCAATTACATCCTGAGGCATAATGTTTTCATGTTTAACTCCTCCCACTACCTCCAGGTGCAGGGGGTTGCGATGGGGACCAAGTGTGCCCCATCATATGCCAACCTGTACCTGGGGGGTGGGAGAAGGATGTTTTTTCCAGGGACGACCTGGCCCATCTGTTGGAAAGGGTCGTCTCGTGGTATCGATATATAGATGACGTGCTGATCTTTTGGTCTGGCTCTGAGACTGAGTTGAATGAGTTTCTAAGATTGATTTCTAATAACAACTTCAATCTCAACTTTACTATGGAATACAGCACAACTGCGATTAACTTCCTTGACCTAACCATTTCCATTGATGCCAATGGAAAATTGGATTCATCATTGTACAGAAAACCCTCTGCCGGGAATACCATTCTCCACGCGGACAGTTCACACCCAGATTCTCTGTTAAGGAGCATTCCTTACAGTCAATACCTGCGATTAAAACGCAACTGTAGTAAGACTTCCAGGCAGCAGCTAAAGATTTATACAAAAAATTGCTATCTCGTGGATATAGCCATTCATGCCTTAAAAGGACATACAATCGGGTTAAAACCCAAAACAGAGATTCCTTAATATTTTCAAACAAACCCTTCAAAAAACTTGATACAGTCAGACTAATCACTAGACATGTGCAGGATGAAAAAATTTGTTTAGTTTCGTTTCGTTTCGATTCGTTATTTAACTAAATTAGTTTAGTTAAATTTGTTGCATTCGTTACATTCGTTTTTGGAATTCGTTTCGTTTTCAAAAAAAAATTCGACTGCATTCGAAAAAATTTGACTGTATTCGAAAAAAAACTATCAAATTCGAAAAAATTCTACCACATTCGAAAAAAAACTATGAAATTCGAAAAAATTCTACCACATTCGAAAAAAACTGTCAAATTCGAAAAAATTCTACCACATTCGAAAAAAACTATCAAATTTGAAAAAATTCTACCACATTCGAAAAAAACTGTCAAATTCAAAAAAATTCTACCACATTCGAAAAAAAACTATCAAATTCGAAAAAATTCTACCACATTCGAAAAAAAACTATCAAATTCGAAAAAATTCTACCACATTCGAAAAAAACTGTCAAATTCGAAAAAATTCTACCACATTCGAAAAAAACTGTCAAATTCAAAAAAATTCTACCACATTCGAAAAAAAACTATCAAATTCGAAAAAATTCTACCACATTCGAAAAAAAACTATCAAATTCGAAAAAATTCTACCACATTCGAAAAAAACTGTCAAATTCGAAAAAATTCTACCACATTCGAAAAAAACTATCAAATTTGAAAAAATTCTACCACATTCGAAAAAAACTGTCAAATTCAAAAAAATTCTACCACATTCGAAAAAAAACTATCAAATTCGAAAAAATTCTACCACATTCGAAAAAAAACTATCAAATTCGAAAAAATTCTACCACATTCGAAAAAAACTATCAAATTTGAAAAAATTCTACCACATTCGAAAAAAACTGTCAAATTCGAAAAAATTCTACCACGTTCGAAAAAACTATCAAATTTGAAAAAATTCTACCACATTCGAAAAAAACTGTCAAATTCAAAAAAATTCTACCACATTCGAAAAAAAACTATTAAATTCGAAAAAATTCTACCACATTCGAAAAAAAACTATCAAATTCGAAAAAATTCTACCACATTCGAAAAAAAACTATCAAATTCGAAAAAATTCTACCACATTCGAAAAAAACTATCAAATTCGAAAAAATTCTACCACATTCGAAAAAAACTGTCAAATTCGAAAAAATTCTAGCACGTTCGAAAAAAACAATAAAATTAGAAAAAATTCTACCGCATTCGAAAAAAACATTAACTGAATTTGAAAAAGTAAACTATATATAACCATTTTGCGAAATTTGAAATTCGTATAGAATGAAATCGAATTCCAATAGAAAAGATTAGGATAGAATAGAAAGTATAAAAGAATAGCATAGAAAAACAATAGAACAGAATAGAAAAAAATATAATATATTGTATTCTAATCTTTTCTATTCGAATTCATTCTGTACCAAATTCCAATTTTGGAAGATGGTTATATATATATATATATATATATATATATATATATATATATATATATATATATATATATATATATATATATATATATATATATATATATATATATATATATTTTTTTTCTATTCTGTTCCATTGTTTTTCAATGCTATTCTTTTCTATTCTATTCTAAACTTTTCTATTCGAATTTGAATTAATTCTATGCGAAATTCAAATTTCGGAAGATGGCTTCTAAAATTAGAATTTTGTATAGAATGAATTCGAATTTGAATAGAAAAGGTTAGAATAGAAAATAATAGAAATAGAATAGACTAGAAAAACAATAGAACAGAAGAGAATAAAATATAATATATATATTATATTTTTTTCTATTCTGTTTCATTGTTTTTCTATGCTATTCTTTTTTATTCTATTCTAAACTTTTCTATTCAAATTCATTCTATACGAAATTCGAATTTCGGAAGATGGCTTCTGAAATTCGAATTTCGTATAGAATGAATTTGAATTTGAATAGAATATAATAGAAAAGAATAGACTAGAAAAACAATAGAACAGAACTGAATAAAATACAATATATATATTATATCTTATTCTATTCTGTTCTATTGTTTTTCTAGTCTATTCTTTCTACTCTATTTTAATCTTTTCTAATTTAATCTAAATTCGAATTTCGGGGAAGATGGTTTTATATATATATATATATATATATATATATATATATATATATATATATATATATATATATATATATATTAATTATATTTTTTCTATTCTGTTCTATTGTTTTTTTATTATTTCCTATTATATTCTGATCTTTTCTATTTGAATTCAAATTCATTCTATACAAAATTCGAATTTCGGAAAATGGTTATATAGAAATAGAATGAAATCAAATTCTAATAGAAAAGAATAGAATATTTTTTATTCTGTTCTATTGTTTTTCTATGCTATTCTTTTATATTATTTCCTGTTCTATTCTAATCTTTGCTATTTGAATTCATTCTGTACCAAATTCCAATTTCGGAAGATGGTTTTATATATACACTACCGTTCAAAAGTTTGGGGTCACATTGAAATGTCCTTATTTTTGAAGGAAAAGCACTGTACTTTTAAATGAAGCTAACTTTAAACTAGTCCTAACTTTAAACAAATATACTCTATACATTGCTAATGTGGTAAATGACTATTCTAACTGCAAATGTCTAGTTTTTGGTGCAATATCTACATAGGTGTATAGAGGCCCATTTCCAGCAACTATCACTCCAGTGTTTTAATGGTACAATGTGTTTGCTCATTGGCTCAGAAGGCTAATTGATGATTAGCAAACCCTTGTGCAATCATGTTCACACATCTAAAAACAGTCTAGCTCCTTCCAGAAGCTACAAAACTGACCTTCCTGTGAGCAGATTGAGTTTCTGGAGCATCACATTTGTGGGGTCAATTAAACGCTCAAAATGGCCAGAAAAAGAGAACTTTCATCTGAAACTCGACAGTCTATTCTTGTTCTTAGAAATGAAGGCTATTCCATGCGAGAAATTGCGAAGAAATTGAAGATTTCCTACAACGGTGTGTACTACTCCCTTCAGAGGACAGCACAAACAGGCTCTAACCAGAGTAGAAAAAGAAGTGGGAGGCCGCGTTGCACAACTAAGCAAGAAGATAAGCACATTAGAGTCTCTAGTTTGAGAAACAGACGCCTCACAGGTCCCCAACTGGCATCTTCATTAAATAGTACCCGCAAAACACCAGTGTCAACATCTACAGTGAAGAGGTGGCTGCGGGATTTTGGGCTTCAGGGCAGAGTGGCAAAGAAAAAGCCATATCTGAGACTGGCCAATAAAAGAAAAAGATTAAGATGGGCAAAAGAACACAGACATTGGACAGAGGAAGACTGGAAAAAAGTGTTGTGGACGGATGAATCCAAGTTTGAGGTGTTTGGATCACAAAGAAGAACGTTTGTGAGACGCAGAACAAATGAAAAGATGCTGGAAGAATGCCTGACGCCATCTGTTAAGCATGGTGGAGGTAATGTGATGGTCTGGGGTTGCTTTGGTGCTGGTAAGGTGGGAGCTTTGTACAGGGTAAAAGGGATTCTGAATAAGGAAGGCTATCACTCCATTTTGCAACGCCATGCCATACCCAGTGGACAGCGCTTGATTGGAGCCAATTTCATCCTACAACAGGACAATGACCCTAAACACACCTCCAAATTGTGCAAGAACTATTTACAGCAGAAGCAGGCAGCTGGTATTCTATCGGTAATGGAGTGGCCAGCACAGTCACCAGATCTGAACCCCATTGAGCTGTTGTGGGAGCAGCTTGACCGTATGGTACGCCAGAAGTGCCCATCCAACCAATCCAACTTGTGGGAGCTGCTTCTAGAAGCGTGGGGTGCAATTTCTCCAGCTTACCTCCAATAAATTAACAGCTAGAATGCCAAAGGTGTGCAATGCTGTAATTGCTGCAAAAGGAGGATTCTTTGATGAAAGCAAAGTTTGATGTAAAAACAATGTTATTTCAAATACAAATCATTATTTCTAACCTTGTCAATGTCTTGACTCTATTTTCTATTCATTTCACAACGTATGGTGGTGAATAAGTGTGACTTTTCATGGAAAACACAAAATTGTTTGGGTGACCCCAAACTTTTGAACGGTAGTGTATATATATATATATATATATATATATATATATATATATATATATATATAATTTTTTTCTGTTCTGTTCTATTGTTTTTCTGTTCTAGTCTTTTCTATTAGAATTCGATTTCATTCTATTTCATTCTGTTTCTGTATAACCATTTTCAGAAATTCAAATTTCGTATAGAATGATTTCGCATTCAAATAGAAAAGATTAGAATAAAATAGAAAATAATAGAAAAGAATAGAAAAACAATAGACCAGCATAGAAAAAATAGAACAGGATAGAATAAAATATATATAATATATTTTATTCTGTTCTGTTCTATTGTTTGTCTAGTCTATTATTTTCTATTCTAATCTTTTCTATTCAAATTCAAATTCATTCTATACGAAATTCCACTTTCAGAAGCCATCTTCCGAAATTCGAATTTCGTATAGAATGAATTCAAATTCGAATAGAAAAGTTTAGAATAGAATAGAAAAGAATAGCATAGAAAAACAATGAAACAGAATAGAAAAAAATTATATATATATATATATATATATATATATATATATATATATATATATATATATATATATATATATATATATATAACATCTTCCAAAATTCAAATTTCATATAGACCGAAATCAAATTTGAATTTAAAAGATTAGAATAGAATAGAAAGTAATAGAAAAGAATAGACTGGAAAAACAATAGAACACAATAGAAGAAAATATAATATATATATTATATTTTCTTCTATTCTTTTCTATTGTTTTTCTAGTCTAATCTTTTCTATTATTTTCTGTTCTAATCTTTTCTATTCAAATTCAAATTCATTGTATACGAAATTTAAACTTCAGAAGCCATGTTCCGAAATTCAAATTTCGTATAGAATGAATTTGAAAAGACTATTATAGAATATAAAATAATAGAAAAGAAAAGCATAAAAAAACAATAGAAGAGAATAATAAAAAAATTATATATATATATATATATATATATATATATATATATATATATATATATATATATATATATATATATATATATATATATATTCTATTGCTTTATTATTTTATATTCTATCTTATTGTTTTTTTTAGAAAAACGTTTTCTATTTTTTTTTAATTCGATTCGAATTTGATTATGTTTTCAAATTCGATTTGAATATGTTTTCAAATTCGATTCAAATATGTTTTCGAATTCGTTCGTTTTTTTCGGATTCGTTTAAATTCTTTACTTTTGTAATTCGGAAATTCGGATGCATCCGAATTTCCGAATAATGAAAAATTCGTCCGAATTTCGATTCGGAACGAAACGAAATGCACATGCCTACTAATCACTCGCTATTCTAATCAACACAGTGAGATTAGAATTGTAACCAAATTTTGGCCCCTTCTATCAGCTGATTCAGTAGTCAGCAAATACATCAACTCATCCCCAGAGATAACGTTCAGACGAGTTCCCTCATTGAGGGACCGCTTAGTCCACAGTCACTTTCAAGAAGCTTTTTTCAACAAGAAGCCTACCCATACAGGCATTTCTCCATGTGGCAGATGTGATATTTGCCAGTATGTAGAAAATACATCTCGTTTCCTACTCCCCAATGGGAAGTGGCACTCGATTAAATTTAATGCGACGTGTCAGACTCCGGGCATAATTTACCTGGCTCAATGTGTCTGTGGCGGCTTTTATGTCGGCAAAACAAAAGACAGTTTTTTAAACGGATTAGAGATCACATAAAACCCATCCTCAAAAAACAAATGAATACAGCCATTGCCAGGCATGTGGGTCTATGTCACAATTTCAACCCCAAGACTATCAAATTCCGGGCTTTGGAACATATCCCGCTGGACGAAAGAGGGGGCAGTGTCGATCGCACACTGCTCCAACTTGAAGCCCGCTGGATCTACACTCTTAAGGCCACCTATTTCCCAGGTTTGAACGAGAGCTTAAGTTACAAGCCTTTCCTGTAAACCTGTATAGCTGCCAATACATAATCTCTCGGTGTCAATTTCCATCAGACACCTCACTTTCCCCATTACCACCCTTTCCCTCACTCCTTGCCCCTCCTTCTGTGTTTATACACATGATTAATTATTTTTAATACAAACTGTATATATTCAGAATATATGTTATCCTTGATTCCAATATTTGATCAATGTATAGTCATATGTAATATTGGTAGTGTATATGCAATCTTGATTCAATTCAATTGTGTTCACTCTTTTTTTGTGAAGGCGCGCTGTCCCTCTGATTTACTGATCGGATTGGAAGGTCTGTGGTCTCTTCCTGCCCGATCGGTTTCTCCTTTGACCCCTCTCTGCCAAATCGCTCCCGGCCCTCTACCCGCACTGGGACCAGTGGGGGCTGCCGCATCCACACGGACGCCTAGGGCGCATCCTTGAGATGTGCCCCCTCTGCGCCGTGCCTCCCCGATGGACCGGCTCCAACACAGGTCACAATTGGTGCCCCTCCTCCTGTCCCATCAGCCCCTGACGCGGTGTGCCGGCGGGAGGAGCCGCCGTGCACTGTACTGCGCATGACGGCTCTGTCTGCGGCCGCTGTGCCTCATGGGGTGTGTAGTTTGGACGGCCATCCCGGCTCCCCGGGCATGCGCACTGGCGCCAATACGTCCGCATCGAGCCGGCGACGTCACACGCCGGCTCGATGGGGAACAGCATTTAAACCGGCACATCTGACAGATATGTCTGCCAGCGCCGGAGGATGGAGCCTATGTCCCAGTAGTGCGAGTGACTGGTGAGTACACCACACACTGCTCTATATCCAAATATCTTGTTTACTTCTTATTTACCTTCTTGAAATCCCATAGAATCTAGACTGTAAGTGTTTAAATTGTTGCTCTAGCATGTAAATTTTGAGACAATGTGTCCATTCCTACAGGAGTTAAACCATATTAAATGAGCCAATCGTAAACTCTCATTATCTCCATATATATAAACCATAATTTAGTCTATACCATTTAGTTTTGCAATTTCCCCACTTGCAGTAAGATTTCCCCTTTTTCTTACTCAATTTCCCAGCTTCATTTACCAACAATTGAAGTACTCCTTGTAACCACAATTTCAATTGAAATTGATGACTACTTTCACCCTTGGATATAGTTCTGATCAATCAACAGAGTAAGTGTTAAATTGCCTTTTTAACTCTATCAATTCCTTGTATACATCCTTGCTGACATATGATATTTACAATCTATACAACAGCTCCATCTTTCTGTTCCCTGTGGTTGCAATTTAGCCTCACTGCTGCCCCGGTTTGGGTCTGTACGCGTTGGGTTTTGACGAGGTTTTGTTGGTTCAATCTAGGGGTAAGCATTATAACTGATGTTGTTTCAGAGTGACAGCGCGTTGTCTTTTCATTATTTTCATTTTCTATGTATTCAATGTTGTATTGTAAATTTAATGTCATTTATATAAAAAAAAAAATTCTTTATTTCCTTAGAATTACTAAAAGTGTCGGATGATATCATTACCAGTTGCATATAACTTGAGAAAGCGACAATGCAAAACATGTCGGGCTAGTATGCAATAAATATCATCTGTTAAACTATAATACACACTTTTCATCCCTTCTGACCACCATGTTTTTAGAATAGTAAAAAAAGAAAATGTCTGTGATACCTTGTACAATTTATACGTTCTCTTTTTAATGGTTGTAATAATAAACTGTCTCTTTTAGAAAAAAAAATTATTTTCTGTACGTATAGTTTATTTGCACCGTCAAAATCCCTTTAGTCCTTTTTGTATTTAGAGTTTAATAAGACTCGTGGCCACTCATTACAATTAGAAGAAAAGAGGTTTAACCTTAAACTACGTAGAGGGTTCTTTACTGTTGGAGCGGCAAGGATGTGGAATACCCTTCCACAGGCTGTGGTCTCAGCGGGGAGCATTGATAGCTTCAAGAAACTATTAGATAATCACCTGAATGACCGCAACATACAGGGATATATAATGTAATACTGACACATAATCACACACATAGGTTGGACTTGATGGACTTGTGTCTTTTTTCAACCTCACCTACTATGTAACTATGTAACTATGTAACCTGAAATTCTCACCTGCTGTTAACGCTTCAAATGTCTTTGCACTATACCCCAGCTACATTACATAGAATGCATTCATTGGAGCCCGAAACTTGCTTTAGAGGATGCATGGAAAGAGGGACACACCTCCACATATTCTGGAGTCATTAAACCCTTATAACAGGCCTCATCTACTGTAGCCCGCATTACTGGGTCTCTCATTACACACACTTACCCTATGTGTCTGCATTTTGCAGACTTACTGGAGGTTCCTCCCCCTAGTCAGTAATTAGCCCACACCCTATTCAGTGCTATACACTAGGCCATAGCCCTCAGTACCCTGGTCACAAGTAATGCATCGCATGGAGGCGATCAAAATAATGGAGAGGATACATCATACTGTACAATTATGGACACCATGCACATCTTCTATCGCAAGTGGTCGCAATGGTCTTCCTTCTATTAAAGTATTACCAGGTCTATTGGACTATTGATTTGAGTGCCTTTGCTGTTTCTCTGGTGCCTTTGAGAGTCCGTAATCAAACATTCTTTATAAGGCTGTTGTTTGCTTTAAACAATGTATTATAGTCTTTTTTTTCCCTTATATCTATTTAATAGGTTAATTTTATCTGGTATGTATGTAATCTTAATAAAAATAGTGTATACTATCCAAAAATAAACATAAATACAGTTACCTCGCAGCAGCAACTTTTTCTGTTACATAGTTACATAGTAGGTGAGGTTGAAAAAAAACACAAGTCCATCAAGTCCAACCTATGTGTGTGATTATAAATCAGTATTACCTTGTATATCTCTGTATGTTGTGATCGTTCAGGTGCTTATCTAATAGTTTTTTTAAACGAATCGATGCCCCCCCCCCACTGAGACCACCACCTGTGAAAGGGAATTCCACATCCTAGCCGCTCTTACAGTAAAGAACCCCCTACGTAGTTTATGGTTAAACTTCTTTTCTTCTAATTTTAATGAGTGGCCACATGTCTTGTTAAACTCCCTTCTGCGAAAAAGTTCTATCCCTATTGTGGGGTCACCAGTACTGTATTTGTAAATTGAAATCACATCCCCTCTCAAACATCTCTTCTCCAGAGAGAATAAGTTCAGTGCTTGCAACCTTTCCTCATAACTAATATCCTGTGAGACACACAGTTCAAGTCAATATTCCAAAAATAAAGTTGCGCTAAAATTGTGAAGAAATATATAGAAGAACAGCAACGCTGCAAGCAGACAGTCCACACAGAGATTAAAATAAAAACAGTCCACGGTGCACTACTAATCGCCTGAATAGAGTGTGATTTCCAAAGGAGAACCTCCACCTTATAAATTGGCTGCTTACCAGCACTATGTGTCCCCCTATTACGAAAGGTCTATCCTGCTTGTGGCAATTATACCCATCCAAGGCCTTTATTCTTCCAGTGAAATCAAGTTGGAGAGCACCCGCCACTCAAGGGAGGACACAATCAGAAGAGGTTCCTAAAAAAAAGTGAAGGCTTCCATAGTGTAAAATCTTCAATAAAGGTTTTATGTAAAAAATGATTGCACTTACAAAGATAGTTTACCAGTAGATTGCTTTAAAAAAAAACAGCCTGGATTCTTTCCTAAATGTACATAATAACACTGGGTACTAACCTTTTTAGGTAAAGTTGATCCCGGGAAAATCCGAAAAAAAAGTCTCTCGGGGGATCAGGAAGGAATTTTTTTCCCTGCTGTAGCAAATTGGAGCATGCTTTGCTGGGGTTTTTCACCTTTCTCTGGATCAACCGTGGGTGAAGGATTGTGTATATGGGATTGTATTTGTTTTCTTGGTTTTTTTTGGTTGAACTAGATGGACTTGTGTCTTTTTTCAACCTGACAAACTATGTAACTATGTAGTTAAAATCATGGATAGATAAGCCGGATGGCTCATACAGTGGGGACGGAAAGTATTCAGACCCCCTTAAATGTTTCACTCTTTGCTATATTGCAGCCATTTGCTAAAATCATTTAAGTTCTTTTTTTAGTTATTAATGTACACACAGCACCCCATATTGACAGAAACACACAGAATTGTTGACATTTTTGCAGATTTGTTAAAAAAGAAAAACTGAAATATTACATGGTCCTAAGTATTCAGAACCTTTGCTGTGACACTCATATATTTAACTCAGGTGCTGTCCATTTCTTCTGATCATCCTTGAGATGGTTCTACACCTTCATTTGAGTCCAGCTGTGTTTGATTATACTGATTGGACTTGATTAGGAAAGCCACACACCTGTCTATATAAGACCTTACAGCTCACAGTGCATGTCAGAGCAAATGAGAATCATAAGGTCAAAGGAACTGCCTGAAGAGCTCAGAGACAGAATTGTGGCAAGGCACAGATCTGGCCAAGGTTACAAAAAATTGCTGCTGCACTTAAGGTTCCTAAGACCACAGTGGCCTCCATAATCCTTAAATGGAAGACGTTTGGGACGATCGGAACCCTTCCTAGAGCTGGCCGTCCGGCCAAACTGAGCTATCGGGGGAGAAGATCCTTGGTGAGAGAGGTAAAGAAGAACCCAAAGATCACTGTGGCTGAGCTCCAGAGATGCAGTCGGGAGATTGGAGAAAGTTGTAGAAAGTCAACCATCACTGCAGTCCTCCACCAGTCGGGGCTTTATGGCAGAGTGGCCCGACGGAAGCCTCTCCTCAGTGCAAGACACATGAAAGCCGCATGGAGTTTGCTAAAAAAACACCTGAAGGACTCCAAGATGGTGAGAAATAAGATTCTCTGGTCTGATGAGACAAAGATAGAATTCTAAGAGGTATAAAAGACTCATGGATGTATTAGATCAAAAGGGGGCTTCTACTAAATACTGAGCAAAGGGTCTGAATACTTAGGACCATGTGATATTTCAGTTTTTCTTTTTTAATAAATCTGCAAAATCTGCAACTCTGTATTTTTCTGTCAATATGGGGTGCTGTGTGTACATTAATGAGGAAAAAAATGAACTTAAATGATTTTAGCAAATGGCTGCAATATAACAAAGAGTGATAAATTTAAGGGGGTCTGAATACTTTCCATCCCCGCTGTATGTAGCAGCCTGTCCTTTCTGGGAAATGCAGTGACATCACAGTCAGAAAAACTTTGGCTAACAATTTCAAAAAAGAGGCAGGCATGGGGAAAAAAAACAAACAAACAAACAAAAAAAAAAAAAAACAGAACCAGAAAAAGAAGGAAAAAAAAAAGAGGTATACAGCACTAAATGGTATGTAATGCTGTGTTAAACACTGCACTACACTAATGCCCTGTACACACGATCGGACATTGATCGGACATTCCGACAACAAAATCCATGGATTTTTTCTGATGGATGTTGGCTCAAACTTGTTTTGTCTACACATGGTTGCACAAAGTTGTCGGAATTTCCGAACGCCAAGCACGCGGTCACGTACACCACGTACGACGAGACTATAAAAGGGCAGTTCAGAACCAAGCGCGGCACCCTTTGGGCTCCTTTTGCTAATCTCGTGTTAGTAAAAGTTTGGTGAGAGACGATTCACACTTTTTCAGACTCGTGGTTTTCAGATCGTTTTCTGCTGTTCAGTTTGTGCTTGTGGGTTTGTATCTGGTCTTCAGTGCGTGCAGCGAGTTACCCTTGACTTTGTCATTGTGTTCTTGTTTGTTCGTTACTGATTTTCAGGTCGCTCTTCACAGGCCTTGCTGTTCTTCAGTGCATTCTGTTACTTCGTTCTGAGCAGCCAACCGTTTTCTAGCCATGTTGCGTGTACGCACTCCTCGTAGAGTTCGTGCTGTGTGGGGGCTTGGTGTTGGGGTCCTTACTTTGACACAAGCCCAGTCCATGAACAGGGTGAAGAGGAGTTCATGGACCAAGAATTGGTTACTCCAGCGTGACCAGTTCTGTCACATGCCTTTGCTCCGTGAGATCCATGAGAATAATCCTGACGATTTCAGGAACTTTCTCCGGATGACGGACCCCGTATTTCACCGTTTGTTGGCTTTGCTGACCCCCTATATAAGCAGGCAGGATACCTGCATGAGGCAAGCCATCACTCCGGAGCAGAGGCTCGTCGCCACCCTGCGGTACTTGGCGACGGGGAGAAGCCTGCAGGACCTCAAGTTCTCGACAGGCATCTCCCCCCAGGCTCTGGGGATCATTATCCCGGAGACCTGTTCTGTCATCATTCAGGTCCTGCAGAAGGAGTAGGGATGAGCTTCGAGTTCGAGTCGAACTCATGTTCGACTCGAACATTGGCTGTTCGCAAGTTCGCCGAACACCGAACAATTTGGGGTGTTCGCGGCAAATTCAAATGCCGCGGAACACCCTTTAAAAGTCTATGGGAGAAATCAAAAGTGCTAATTTTAAAGGCTAATATGCAAGTTATTGTCATAAAAAGTGTTTGGGGACCTGGGTCCTGCCCCAGGGGACATGGATCAATGCAAAAAAAAAGTTTTAAAAATGGCCGTTTTTTCAGGAGCAGTGATTTTAATAATGCTTAAAATCAAACAATAAAAGTGTAATATCCCTTTAAATTTCGTACCTGGGGGGTGTCTATAGTATGCCTGTAAAGGGGCGCATGTTTCCCGTGTTTAGAACAGCCTGACAGCAAAATGACATTTGGAAGGAAAAAACTCATTTAAAACTACCCGCGGCTATTGCATTGCCGTCAATACACATAGAAGTTCATTGATAAAAACGGCATGGGAATTCCCCACAGGGAAACCCCGAACCAAAATTAAAAAAAAAAAAAATGAAGTGGGAGTCCCCCTAAATTCCATACCAGGCCCTTCAGGTCTGGTATGGATATTAAGGGGAACCCCGGCCAAAATTTAAAAAAAAATGACGTGGGGTTCCCCCTAAATTCCATACCAGACCCTTCAGGTCTGGTATGGATTTTAAGGGGAACCCCACGCCAAAAAAAAAAAAAAAAACCGGCGTGGGGTTCCCCCAAAAATCCATACCAGACCCTTATCCGAGCACGCAACCTGGCAGGCCGCAGGAAAAGAGGGGGGGATGAGAGTGCGGCCCCCCCCCCTCCTGAACCGTACCAGGCCACATGCCCTCAACATTGGGAGGGTGCTTTGGGGTAGCCCCCCAAAACACCTTGTCCCCATGTTGATGAGGACAAGGGCCTCATCCCCACAACCGTGGCCGGTGGTTGTGGGGGTCTGCGGGCGGGGGGCTTATCGGAATCTGGAAGCCCCCTTTAACAAGGGGACCCCCAGATCCCGCCCCCCCCCGTGTGAAATGGTAAGGGGGTACTTACCCCTACCATTTCACTAAAAAAGTGTCAAAATAGTTAAAAATGACAAGAGACAGTTTTGGACAATTCCTTTATTTAAATGCTTCTTCTTTCTTCCTTCATCTTCTTCTTCTTCTGGTTCTTCTGGCTCTTCTGGTTCTTCCTCCGGCGTTCTCGTCCAGCATCTCCTCCGCGGCGTCTTCTATCTTCTTCTCCTCGGGCCGCTCCGCACCCATGGCATTGGGGGGGAGGCTCCCGCTCTTCTCTTCATCTTCTTCTTCATCCTCTTCTCTTCTTCCTTCTTCTCTTCTTCTCTGTTTCTCTTCTTAATTTTCTTCTCCGGGACGCTCCGCATCCATGCATGGAGGGAGGCTCCCGCTGTGTGACGGCGTCTCCTCATCTGACGGTTCTTAAATAACGGGGGGCGGGGCCAACCGGTGACCCCGCCCCCTCTGACGCACGGTGACTTGACGGGACTTCCTTGTGACGTCACGGGGAATGCCACAGGGAAGTCCCGTCATGTCCCGTGCGTCAGAGGGGGCAGGGTCACTGGGTGGCCCCGCCCCCCGTTATTTAAGAACCGTCAGATGAGGAGACGCCGTCACACAGCGGGAGCCTCCCTCCATGCATGGATGCGGAGCGGCCCGGAGAAGAAAATTAAGAAGAGAAACAGAGAAGAAGAGAAGAAGGAAGAAGAGAAGAGGATGAAGAAGAAGATGAAGAGAAGAGCGGGAGCCTCCCCCCCAATGCCATGGGTGCGGAGCGGCCCGAGGAGAAGAAGATAGAAGACGCCGCGGAGGAGATGCTGGACGAGAACGCCGGAGGAAGAACCAGAAGAGCCAGAAGAACCAGAAGAAGAAGATGAAGGAAGAAAGAAGAAGCATTTAAATAAAGGAATTGTCAAAAACTGTCTCTTGTCATTTTTAACTATTTTGACACTTTTTTAGTGAAATGGTAGGGGTAAGTCCCCCTTTACCATTTCACACAGGGGGGGGGCCGGGATCTGGGGGTCCCCTTGTTAAAGGGGGCTTCCAGATTCCGATAAGCCCCCCGCCCGCAGACCCCCACAACCACCGGCCACGGTTGTGGGGATGAGGCCCTTGTCCTCATCAACATGGGGACAAGGTGTTTTGGGGGGCTACCCCAAAGCACCCTCCCAATGTTGAGGGCATGTGGCCTGGTACAGTTCAGGAGGGGGGGGGCCGCACTCTCGTCCCCCCCTCTTTTCCTGCGGCCTGCCAGGTTGCGTGCTCGGATAAGGGTCTGGTATGGATCTTTGGGGGAACCCCACGCCGTTTTTTTTTTTTTTTTTTTGGCGTGGGGTTCCCCTTAAAATCCATACCAGACCTGAAGGGTCTGGTATGGAATTTAGGGGGAACCCCACGTCATTTTTTTTTTTTAATTTTGGCCGGGGTTCCCCTTAATATCCATACCAGACCTGAAGGGCCTGGTATGGAATTTAGGGGGACTCCCACTTCATTTTTTTTTTTTTAATTTTGGTTCGGGGTTTCCCTGTGGGGAATTCCCATGAACTTTTTTTATCAATTAACTTCTATGTGTATTGACGGCAATGCAATAGCCGCGGGTAGTTTTAAATGAGTTTTTTCCTTCCAAATGTCATTTTGCTGTCAGGCTGTTCTAAACACGGGAAACATGCGCCCCTTTACAGGCATACTATAGACACCCCCCAGGTACGAAATTTAAAGGGATATTACACTTTTATTGTTTGACTTTAAGCATTATTAAAATCACTGCTCCTGAAAAAACGTCCGTTTTTAAAACTTTTTTTTGCATTGATCCATGTCCCCTGGGGCAGGACCCAGGTCCCCAAACACTTTTTATGACAATAACTTGCATATAAGCCTTTAAAATTAGCACTTTTGATTATTCATGTTCGTGTCCCATAGACTTTAACGGTGTTCGCGTGTTCGAGCGAACTTTTTTCCTGTTCGCATGTTCTGTTGCGAACCGAACAGGGGGGTGTTCGGCTCATCCCTAAGAAGGAGTATATTAAGGTAAGATTTATCCTTTAACATCACATTTTATTGTATTTAATGTTTGATAATTAGGGATGAGCCGAACACCCCCCGGTTCGGTTCGCACCAGAACCTGCGAACGGATCGAAAGTTTGCACGAACGTTAGAACCCCATTGACGTCTATGGGACTCGAACGTTCGAAATCAAAAGTGCTCATTTTAAAGGCTAATTTGCATGGTATTGTCCAAAAAAGGGTTTGGGGACCCGGGTCCTACCCCAGGGGACATGTATCAATGCAAAAAAAAACTTTTAAAAACGGCCGTTTTTTCGGGAGCAGTGATTTTAATGATGCTTAAAGTAAAAAAAAAAAAGTGAAATATTCCTTTAAATATCGTACCTGGGGGGTGTCTATAGTATGCCTGTAAAGTGATGCGTGTTTCCCGTGTTTAGAACAGTCCCTGCTCCAAATGTCATTTTCAAAGGAAAAAATCTCATTTAAAACTGCTTGCGGGTTTAATGTAATGTCGGGTCATGGCAATATGGATGAAAATCAGAGACAGACGGCATGGGTACCCCCCAGTCCATTACCAGGCCCTTTGGGTCTTGTATGGATATTAAGGGGAACCCCGCACCCAAATTAAAATAAGGAAAGGTGTGGGGCCACCAGGCCCTATATACTCTGAACAGCAGTATACAGGCGGTGCAAACAAGACAGGGACTGTAGGTTTGTTGTTAAGTAGAATCTCTTTGTAATTTTGAACGGGTACATTTTTAACGTGTTTAGCTCCAGCCAAAAAATCTTTTTTAAGCTTTTTGGAAAACATAGGGAAGGGTTATCACCCCTGTGACATTTGTTTTGCTGTCTTTCCTCCTCTTCAGAAGATTTCACCTCACTTTTTGTCCCAATGAAAAATGTTTTTTGAAAATTTGGGTTTTTTTGTGGAACAAGGATTGGAAAGCATCAGTGGAAAGGAGAAATGTTTTTTCCCATATTAACCACTTCAGCCCCGGAAGGATTTACCCCCTTCCTGACCAGAGCACTTTTTACAATTTGGCACTGCGTCGCTTTAACGGCTAATTGCGCGGTCATGCAATGCTGTACCCAAACGAAATTTGCGTCCTTTTCTTCCCACAAATAGAGCTTTATTTTGATGGTATTTGATCACCTCTGCCACTTTTATTTTTTGCGCTATAAACGGAAAAAGACCGAAAATTTTGAAAAAAAATGATATTTTCTACTTTTTGTTATAAAAAAAAATCCATTAAAATCAATTTTTGTCATACATTTAGGCCAAAATGTATTCGGCCACATGTCTTTGGTAAAAAAAATGTCAATAGGCGTATATTTATTGGTTTGCGCAAAAGTTATAGCGCCTACAAACTAGGGTACATTTTCTGGAATTTACACAGCTTTTAGTTTATGACTGCCTATGTCATTTCATGAGGTGCTAAAATGGCAGGGTAGTACAAAACCCCCCAAATGACCCCATTTTGGAAAGTAGACACCCCAAGGAAATTGCTGAGAGGCATGTTGAACCCATTGAATATTTATTTTTTTTGTCCCAAGTGATTGAATAAAGACAAAAAAAAAAAAAAAAAATTACAAAAAGTTGTCACTAAATGATATATTGCTCACACAGGCCATGAGCATATGTGGAATTGCACCCCAAAATTCATTTAGCTGCTTCTCCTGAGTACGAGGATACCACATGTGTGGGACTTTTTGGGAGCCTAGCCGCGTACGGGGCCCCGAAATCCAAGCACCGCCTTCAGTATTTCAAAGGGCATAAATTTTTGATTTTACTCCTCACTACCTATCACAGTTTTGAAGGCCATAAAATGCCCAGATGGCACAAACCCCCCCCAAATGACCCCATTTTGGAAAGTAGACACCCCAAGCTATTTGCTGAGAGGCATGTTGAGTCCATGGAATATTTTATATTTGGACACAAGTTGCGGGAATGTGACAATATTTTTTTTTTTTGCACAAAGTTGTCACTAAATGATATATTGCTCAAACATGCCATGGGCATATGTGGAATTACACCCCAAAATACATTCTGCTGCTTCTCCTGAGTACGGGGATACCACATGTGTGGGACTTTTTGGGAGCCTAGCCGCGTACGGGGCCCCGAAAACCAAGCACCGCCTTCAGGATTTCTAAGGGCATACATTTTTGATTTAACTCCTCACTACCTATCACAGTTTTGAAGGCCATAAAATGCCAAGATGGCACAAAACCCCCCCAAATGACCCCATTTTGGAAAGTAGACACCCCAAGCTATTTGCTGAGAGGCATGTTGAGTCCATGGAATATTTTATTTTTTGACACAAGTTGCGGGAAAGTGACAATTTTTATTTTTTTTGCACAAAGTTGTCACTAAATGATATATTGCTCACACAGGCCATGGGCTTATGTGGAATTGCACCCCAAAATACATTCTGCTGATTCTCCTGAGTATGGGAATACCACATGTGTGGGACTTTTTGGGAGCCTAGCCGCGTACGGGGCCCCGAAAACCCAGCACCGCCTTCAGGATTTCTAAGGGCGCAAAGTTGTGATTTCACTCCTCACTACCTATCACAATTTTGAAGGCCATAAAATGCCCAGATGGCACAAACCCCCCCCCAAATTACCCCATTTTGGAAAGAAGACACCCCAAGCTATTTGCTGAGAGGCATGATGAGTCCATGGAATATTTTATATTTTGACACAAGTTGCGGGAAAGTGACAATTTTTTTTTTTTTTTTTTGCACAAAGTTGTCACTAAATGATATATTGCTCAAACATGCCATGGGCATATGTGGAATTACACCCCAAAATACATTCTGCTGCTTCTCCTGAGTACGGGGATACCACATGAGTTGCACTTTTTGGGAGCCTAGCTTCATACGGGGCCCCGAAATCCAATCACCGCCTTCAGGATTTCTAAGAGCGTTAATTTTTGATTTCACTCCTTACTACCCATCACAGTTTTGAAGGCCATAAAATGCCAAGATAGCACAAAACCGCCCCAAAATGACCCCATTTTGGAAAGTAGACACCCCAAGCTATTTTCTGAGAGGCATGGTGAGTATTTTGCAGCTCTCATTTGTTTTTGAAAATGAAGAAAGACAAGAAAAACATTTTTTTTTTTCTTTTTTCAATTTTCAAAAGTTTGTGACAAAAAGTGAGGTCTGCAAAATACTCACTATACCTCTCAGCAAATAGCTTTGGGTGTCTATTTTCCAAAATGGGGTCATTTGGGGGGGGTTTGTGCCATCTGGGCATTCCATGGCCTCCGAAACTGTGATAGGCAGTGAAGAGTGAAATCAAAAATTTACGCCCTTAGAAAGCCTGAAGGCGGTGCTTGGTTTTCGGGGTCCCGTACGCGGCTAGGCTCCCAAAAAGTCTCACACATGTGGTATCCCCGTACTCAGGAGAGGCAACAGAATGTATTTTGGGGTGTAATTTCACATATTCCCATGGCATGTTTGAGCAATATATCATTTAGTGACAACTTTGTGCAAAAAAAAAAAAAAAAATTGTATTTTTCCCGCAACTTGTGTCACAATATAAAATATTCCATGGACTCGACATGCCTCTCAGCAAATAGCTTGGGGTGTCTACTTTCCAAAATGGGGTCATTTGGGGGGGTTTTGAACTGTCCTGGCATTTTATGCACAACATTTAGAAGCTTATGTCACACATCACCCACTCTTCTAACCACTTGAAGACAAAGCCCTTTCTGACACTTTTTGTTTACATGAAAAAATTATTTTTTTTGCAAGAAAATTACTTTGAACCCCCAAACATTATATATATTTTTAAAGCAAATGCATTTTTTGGGGAAAAAACACACTTTTTAAAATTTTAATGCACTAAAACACACTATATTGCCCAAATGTTTGATGAAATAAAAAAGATGATCTTAGGCCGAGTACATGGATACCAAACATGACATGCTTTAAAATTGCGCACAAACGTGCAGTGGCGACAAACTAAATACATTTTTAAAAGCCTTTAAAAGCCTTTACAGGTTACCACTTTAGATTTACAGAGGAGGTCTACTGCTAAAATTACTGCCCTTGATCTGACCTTCGCGGTGATACCTCACATGCATGGTGCAATTGCTGTTTACATTTGACGCCAGACCGACGCTTGCGTTCGCCTTTACGCGAGAGCAGGGGGGACAGGGGTGCTTTTTTTTTTTTTTTTTTTATTAATTTTTTGATTTTTTATCTTATTTTTAAACTGTTCCTTTCATTTTTATTTTTTTTAATCATTTTTATTGTTATCTCAGGGAATGTAAATATCCCCTATGATAGCAATAGGTAGTGACAGGTACTCTTTTTTGAAAAAATTGGGGTCTATTAGACCCTAGATCTCTCCTCTGCCCTCAAAGCATCTGACCACACCAAGATAAGTGTGATAAAATGCTTTCCCAATTTCCCAATGGCGCTGTTTACATCCGGCGAAATCTAAGTCATGAAATGCTCGTAGCTTCCGGATTCTTAGGCCATAGAGATGTTTGGAGCCATTCTGGTCTCTGATCAGCTCTATGGTCAGCTGGCCGAATCACCGGCTGCATTCTCAGGTTCCCTGTTGGGACAGGAGAGCCAGAGAAAAACATGGAAGACGGTGGGGGGGGGGCATTTCCTCCCACTGCTTGTAAAAGCAGTCTAGAGGCTAATTAGCCGCTAGGATTGCTTTTACTTGAAAGCCGACCGCTGGCTGAAAAGAATGATACCAAGATGATACCTAAACCTGCAGGCATCATTCTGGTATAACCACTCAAAGTCCAGCAACATACCAGTACGTTGCTGGTCCTTGTTGGGCATATATTGTAAACTTTTTTTTCATGCAGCCTGTGGGCTGAACGAAAAAAAGATATTGATCGGTGGGTATGCCCACCATTAGAATACCTCCCTTCATCCACCCACTTCTAATGATGGGCATACATGCACCATTTATATATGCCGAAGCATGGGGGCATCCTCCAGCAAAAGGCAGGAGCAAATTGCTCCTCCACCCACTGCTGCCCCCACGCTTCGGCATATATGCTGAAGTATGTAACTGTGGTGGTGAAATCACCTCCGACAGCGCTGGAGTCACGGCTTTATGTATCGTGGGAGCAAACGCTGTTGCTGTCAAGATAAATAAATCCGCGCTGCAACTGAATGGTGTACCTGCTAAGCAAATGATGGTTAACAAAAAACAAAGTAACATTACAGTATAACAGTAATACTTACCATACCTGCAAAGCAAATACAAAAAAAAAACATAGTAAAAAATAAAACATTTAACGCAACCTGTGCCTACCTAAAATATATATATGCCGAAGCATGGGGGCATCCTCCCGCAAAAGGCAGGAGCAAATCGCTCCTCCACCCACTTCTGCCCCCACGCTTCGGCATATATGCTGAAGTATGTAACTGTGGTGGTGAAATCACCTCCGACAGCGCTGGAGTCACGGCTTTATGTATCGTGGGAGCAAACGCTGTTGCTGTCAAGATAAATAAATCTGCGCTGCAACTGAATGGCGTACCTGCTAAGCAAATGATGGTTAACAAAAAACAAAGTAACATTACAGTATAACAGTAATACTTACCATACCTGCAAAGCAAATACAAAAAAAAACATAGTAAAAAATAAAACATTTAACGCAACCTGTGCCTACCTAAAATATATATATGCCGAAGCATGGGGGCATCCTCCCGCAAAAGGCAGGAGCAAATCGCTCCTCCACCCACTGCTGCCCCCACGCTTCGGCATATATACTGAAGTATGTAACTGTGGTGGTGAAATCACCTCCGACAGCGCTGGAGTCACGGCTTTATGTATCGTGGGAGCAAACGCTGTTGCTGTCAAGATAAATAAATCCGCGCTGCAGCTGAATGGCGTACCTGAAAACAAAAAATTTTTTAAAACACAGTAAACTATAAAAAAAATACATACCTGAAAAGAAAACATGATAAAACATAACAATAAAACATTGCAGAATAGAATACAGTAAAAAAGAGCAGAACAATAGAGAGAAAATAGAGAGAGAGAGAACAATAAAACGACGACTATTTTTGTTTTTTTTATTTTATATTTTTTTTATGTATTTTTTTTTTTTTACTTTTTTTTTTTTTATAACTGTAACTTTTAAAACTGTAACGGTTCCAGGTTTGGGTCTCTCAAAATGCGATGGCATCTCGGGAGACCCTGTGGAAGTGTGTCCTAGTCTGTGCAGTGCTGTACCCTACGCTAAAACTCAACTAGTGTATGGTAGCGTTCAAAACATTCACCAATGCAAAGACCAGGACTGCCAGGACAGGAGGGACAATAATACCGGGTGTCACGCCTAGGGCTCTGACGATCTCTTCCTGGAATTTAAGGAAGGATCCAGTCCGTCCTGAAGCTCTGTATAGCACATGAGCGTTCAGCAAAGCCAATTGAAATAAATAAACAGACACTTTTTTGTTCCAGCGTCTGGCCTTACGCGCCAACAACTGGTCGTTGAGGTCCACCCCTCCCATATTAAGGTTGTATTCGTGGACACAGAGGGGTTTCTCCACAACACCAGTCGCCGTAGTAATTTGGGTCGTCGTGTCTGCATGAAGGGAGGTGAGAACGAAAACATTCTTCTTATCCCTCCACTTCATAGCGAGCAAATTATTATACTTCAAGCAGGCTCTCTCCCCCAGCCTAAGACGGGACTCTACAAGCCGCTGGGGAAAGCCCCGGCGATTAGGTCGCACGGTGCCACATGCTCCAATTTGATGATCAAAAAGGTGACTAAAAAGTGGCACGCTCGTATAATAATTGTCCACGTACAAGTGGTACCCCTTTCCGAATAAGGGTGACACCAAGTCCCACACTATCTTGCTAGCGCTTCCTATGTAGTCAGGGCAGTTTGTCGGCTCTACGTGACTATCTTTGCCCTCGTAAACCATAAAACTATATGTATAGCCTGTGGCCCTGTCACAGAGCTTATACATCTTGACCCCGTATCTGGCACGCTTGCTGGGAAGGTACTGTTTGAAGGACAAGCGGCCAGAAAACTTAATCAGGGACTCATTAACGCAGACAACTTGATGGGGAGTAAAGAAGTCTGCAAAACGTTGGTTGAAGTGGTTTACGAGGGGCCGAATTTTGTAGAGCCGATCGTATGCAGGGTCTCCACGAGGACGACAGAGTTCATTGTCATTGAAGTGCATGAACCGCAAAATCTGCTCGTATCGTGCCCTGGCCATTGAAGCAGAGAACACGGGCATATGGTGAATTGGGTCAGTGGACCAATATGACCGCAACTCACTCTTTTTGGTTATGCCCATGTTGAGGGAAAGGCCCAGAAAGATCTTAAATTCGGAGACCGTAATTGGTCTCCAATCTCTGGCAAGGGAGGACTGGGGATTAGCAGCGATGTGTTGACCAGCGTACAAATTGCTTTGGTCCACAATAGATCTATAGAGATCTTCGGTGAAAAACAGTGAATAAAAATCCAGTGGCATAAAGTCAACTGTTTCCACCTGAATTCCGGGTTGGCCAGTGAAAGGGGGAAGTACGGGTGCTGCAGAAGTGGTGGGTACCCAATTCGGATTGGCGAATGCAGCAGGAAGGGCACTATGAGCACGACGGGCCTGTGTTCGTCTTCTTGGTGGCAGCGGGACACTACTAGTGCTTGCCACCTCACCAGCTTGAACTGCACTTATGGGACTCGCCACGTCACCACGTGATACTGCAGTGCTGGATATACGACCAGGGTGTACTAGGCCGCTGGTGCTTGCCAGTTCACCAGAAGGAATAGCGGCACTAGTACTTCTCTGCTCCATACGAGAGCCCTGCGGTTCTTGCACTTCAAGGACAGAAGAAGAAGTTCGGGGTCTGGTACGCCTGACCCTAGCAGGGAACACAACTCCGTCGTCAGAGCTATCTGTCATGGAGCCGCTGTCCTCTACAGGTTCGTATTCTGAGCTTGAACTTGACAGATGAGTGACTTCCTCTTCACTATCTGTCATGCTCAGAAACGTGTAGGCCTCTTCACTAGTGTACCTTCGATTTGCCATTTTGGGCTCTAAATTTAGGGGTACACTAGTGAGACTCACAGGCAAAAAAGCTCCTGACTGTCAGCGACTGATTCAAAGCGCTACCAAAAAACTGTTAGCGATCGCAGGGATCAGGCCTGACTCTGCGAACGCTGCAGTTATGTGTGCTTAGTGTTTTGTGACAGTTATCGATCGATACTGCACTTGGGTGGGCTGGGCTGGGCTGGGCCGAGGGGCAAACCGCAGGTGCTAGCAGGTATCTGGGCTGATCCCGCTAACACTGCGTTTTTTTGGGGGACCCTAAACTGCTGGGGAGTATAGATCTGATCGGATCAGATATCGATCCGTTCAGATACTATAGCACTAAGGGAGGTGTATTCTGCGTGCGTAGGTGTTAGCGGTACTGGCGCTAACCTGACGCTGCCTGGGGCGACGCAGACCTTATCTGATCCTAAAAACTTAACTTCTATCACCGCCGGGCAATTAGGGGGTTAAACCTTTATAAGGTAATAAACGGCGGGTGCCCTAAAACTGTAATAAACTACAAAAAACAAACCAACTAACCAGCGTCACCCGTAACAATTATATGGTGATCACTGGTGAAAGGGTTAACTAGGGGGCAATCAAGGGGTTAAAACCTTTAGTAGGTAGTATATGGGGGTCCCTGTCGCTATAAAACACTGACAGCAAACCTATATACTTACCTCCCTAACTAGCGTCACATGTGTCACTAATACAGCGATCAGAAAAACGATCGCTTAGTGACACTGGCGACGGAGGGGTGATCACGGGGTTAAAACTTTATTAGGGGGGTTAGGGGGGTACCCTGGACCTAAAGGGGGGTACCCTAGACCTAAAGGGGGCTAACCTAACTGCCCTAACACTTGTAACTGACACAAACTGACACCAATGCAATAAATCAGAAAAAAAAAAAAAAAAACTGCTATTGGTGTCAGCGTGACAGGGGGTACAGGGGGGGTGATCAGGGGGTGACTGGGGGGTGACAGGGGGGTGACAAGTGTGCCTGCGTGTTCTACTGTAAGTGTAGTGTTGGTGCACTTACTTGGATGTCTTCTCTCCTCTGCGCCGGGACGAAAAGACCGACTCGAGGAGAGATGACATCACTTCCTCCGCTTCTGTTTACATTCACAGAAGCCGAGGAAGCTTGTCATTGGCCAGGAGCGATCGCGAGGGGGGAGCCACGAATGAGTGGCCTACCCCTCACCTTTGATCGACCCTGACCTCGATCCGACCGCCGCTGGCACCGGGGGGGGTCCGATCGGACACCCCACCCGCGGGCAGGCAGGGACGTACAGGTAAGCCCTTTTGCCTGCCCGTGCCGCTCTGTCGACGTACATCTGTGTGCGGCGGTCGGCAACTGGTTAACTCTTACAGGAGAGAATTTCCCTTCCTAGGGGTAGATTTCATCTCACTTCCTGTTGTCTCCTTCCGTTTGCAAGTAGGAGTAGTTTGTAAGTTAGATGTTTGAAAGTAGGGTCCTGCCCTATATACTCAGCAGAAATTTGGGCCTTAGGTGTTGCTGTAGCCACAACACTGTAAGCCCTCACAGGGCCCTGCTGTGAAATATTAGATCAAGAATTGTAATTACACGCCCCTGTTGAACAGGAGCTGAAAAATTAGGCCTTAGGCACTGGTGCTGGTGCCACAACACTGCAACCCCTCACAGACACTCTAGTTGGAACGCAGGAACGAGCCCTGCTGCAAAGTATTGCATCAAAAATTGTAATTACACACCCCTGTTAAACAAGGGCTGAAAAATTGGGCCTTAGGCACTGGTGCTGGTGCCACAACACTGCAACCCCTCATAGACACTCTAGTTGGAACGCAGGAACGAGCCCTGCTGCAAAGTATTGCATCAAATATTGTAATTACACGCCCCTGTTAGACAGGGGCAGAAAAATTGGGCCTTAGGCACTGGTGCTGGTGCCACAACACTGCAACCCCTCACAGACACTCTAGTTGGAATGCAGGAACGAGCCCTGCTGCAAAGTATTACATCAAAAATTGTAATTACGCGCCCCTGTTAAACAGGGGCTGAAAAATTGTGCCTTAGGCACTGGTGGTGGCGCCCAGAACCAAAAATGTTCTTACAAGCTATCAGCGTGATGATTGAGGAGGAAGAGGATAATTACTCAGGGATAGTCACTCAGCATCAGCATAGGCAGTCTTTGAAGGGATCTGATATTTCAAAAAAAATTATTCGGTTACATCAGCATCAGGTGCTTGGTAGCTGCTGGTGATCCAAGACTGATTCATTTTTATGAAGGTCAGTCGATCGACGAGTCGGTGGACAGACGCACCCTGTGATCGGTTACCACGCCTCCAGCAGCACTGAATGCGCGTTCCGAAAGAACGCTGGATGCAGGACAGGCCAGTAGCTCAATTGCATACTGTGCAAGCTCTGGCCAGTGATCCATCCTCAAGACCCAGTAACCCAGAGGATTTTCGGTGGGAAAGGTGTCCAAGTCTGATCTTGCTCCTAGGTATTCCTGCACCATGTAAAACAGACGCTGGCGATGGTTGCTGGAACCGATCATACCTTGGGGCTGCGGACCAAAAAATTGTCTGAACGCATCGGTCAGACGGCCACCTTCTCCACCGCTCCTTCTTTGACTGACCGAAGCCTCAGCAACACGTTGTCCAGAAACCGGAGTTTGTAACCTCCCAGTCTCTGGGAACGCGTTGCACAGACCTTTCTGCAAGGCCTCCCGAAGATGTTTCATCCTCTGCTCCCTCTGCGATGGCAAGATAAGGTCCGCAACCTTACCCTTGTAACGTGGATCAAGGAGGGTTGCCAGCCAGTATTGGTCCTTCTCCTTGATACCACGAATACGACGAATACGGAGTCCTCTGGGTCACTAAGGACGACAACGTCTGCAGCCACCTCCTCCCAGCCACGTACAAGTCCATGTGTTTCTTGGGACTGATCCCTTAAAGACTGCTGCTGATGCTAAATGCCAGGCTCCACCTCCATACTGACACAATCTTCCTCCTCCTCGTCCTCTTCCTGTGTGATCGGCGGGCAAGCAGGAACACTGTCTGGATAAAGGGGGCCTTGAGAGCTAAGGAAGTCCTCCTCTTCCTGCCTCTGTTCTGCCTCAAGTGCCCTGTCCATTATTCCACGCAGCGTGTGCTCCAACAGGTGGACAAGGGGGACAGTGTCACTGATGCATGCACTGTCACTGCTCACCATCCTCGTGGCCTCCTCGAATGGTGACAGGACAGTGCATGCATCCCTGATCATGGCCCACTGGCGTGGGGAAAAAAAACAAAGCTCCCCTGACCCTGTCCTTGTGCCATAGTCGCACAGGTACTCATTGATGGCCCTCTGCTGCGTGTGCAGCCGCTGCAGCATGGCCAACGTTGAGTTCCACCTGGTGGGCATGTCACAGATTAGGCGGTTCTTGGGCAGGTTAAACTCCTTTTGGAGGTCCGTCAGCCGAGCACTGGCATTATATGACCGGCGGAAATGCACACAGACTTTCCTGGCCTGCCTCAGGACATCCTGTAAGCCCGGGTACCTGCCCAAGAACCGCTGCACCACCAAGTTAAGGACGTGAGCCAAACAGGGCACATGGGTCATTTGTCCCTGTCGGAGGGCAGAGAGGAGGTTGGTGCCATTGTCGCAAACCACCATTCCTGCCTTAAGTTGGTGTGGCGTCAACCACCTCTGAACCTGCCCCTGCAGAGCTGACAGAACCTCTGCCCCAGTGTGGCTCCTGTCCCCCAAGCACACCAGCTCAAGCACCGCATGGCATCTTTTGGCCTGCGTACTTGCGTAGCCCCTTGAACGACTACGGAGCACCGCTGGTTCCGAGGAAGAGGCCATGGAGGAAGAAGAAGAGGAGGGGGTGGAGGAGAGAGGTGTGTCACAATCATTAGCATTTTGGAGGCATGGTGGCGGAACAACCTCCAACACTACTACACCTTGTCCTGCATCCTTCCCAGCTGCCAGCAGAGTCACCCAATGCGCCGTGAAACTTAGGTAACGTCCCTGTCCATGCCTGCTGGACCATGAGTCAGCGGTAATATGCATCTTACCGCTGACCGCCCTGTCCAGCGAGGCATGGACATTGCCTTCCACATGCCGGTAGAGAGCCGGAATCGCCTTCCGTGAGAAAAAGTGGCGTTTGGGTACCTGCCACTGAGGAACCGCACATTCCACAAACTCACAGAAGGGGGCAAAGTCTACCAACTGAAAAGGCAGCAGTTGAAGTGCTAGCAATTTTGCCAAGCTAGCATTCAACCGCTGGGCATGTGGATGGCTGGGAGCAAACTTCTTTCGGCGGTGCAGCAGCTGGGGCAGGGAAATTTGCCTGGTACAATCTGACGTCGGTGTACCAAAAGCAGATTGCCCACAAGTACTTGGCTGTGACACACCTAATTCTACACCTTCATTACTCTCAGTGCAGGTCTCAGAGAGGACTGGAGGTCTAGTGGGGTTGGAAATCTCAGCTGATGAGGAGCAAGGAGAGGTCCTCTTTGTTCTTTGGTGTGGGTCTTTTAGATACGCTTGCCAACGAACTGCATGGCAGGTCAACATATGTCTGGTCAAGCATGTGGTACCCAAGCAGGAGATGTTTTGGCCACGTGAGATACGCTTGAGACATATGTTGCAAATAGCAGCGGTGCGATCTGATGCACTCGTCTCAAAAAAGGCCCACACCAAAGAACTTTTTGAATAACGCGCAGAGACTGCAGCGCCCTGCACATGTGGAGCTTTGGGGTGTGATGCAGTCAATGTGCTGCCCTTAGGCTGGCCCCTGGAGGGCATCCTGCCTCATTGGTGATGTGCCGCCTCCTCCTCCTCCTCCTCCTCCTGCTCTCTCCTATCAGGCACCCACGTTGAGTCAGTGACCTCATCATCCCCTCCCTCCTCATCACTGGAGCAAACCTGGCAGTATGCTGCAGCAGGGGGAGCATGACTGCCAGATTGTTGTCCTTCTTGGGCACCCCCTCTGTCCGTGCTCATGTTACTGCCTTCATCGAGCTCAGTATCATCATCAGAGCCTTCCAAACGCTGGGCATCCTCCTGGAGCATGTACCCAACACTGTGGTCAAACAGTTCGAGGGACTCCTCAGGAGGACATGGTGGAGCTAGGGAAGGAGTCACTGATGACATTGAGCCGAGGGAAGAGGCCGCTGCTTTGCCAGACAAAGCACCCTGGGCATGGGTGAGAGAGGATGAGGAGGATGAGGACGGCTTGGTCATCCACTCGACCAAGTCTTCCGCATGTTGCGGCTCAACACGGCCAGCTGCCGAAAAAAAGGCCAAGCGTGTCCCATGGCCACGTGCTGATGAGGATGCACCGTCTCCACGACCAGCACTAGACACAGAGCCTGCTTGCCCTCTCTTATTGGCTTGTGACTGTCTGCCTCTCCTTCTTGGCCTTCCAGACATACTAATGGCCTGTAGCTGCACTAAGCTGGGATATATATATATATATATATATATATATATATATGTACTGATACTGCAGCTAGCAAAATCAACTGCCTGCCTGTAGTATGAGAACACCACCAACCTTCTACAGGTAGCTTTAGCTGAACACTGTGAGGTGGACGCACCCCACTAACTTGTAGGTTTAGCTGAACACTGTGAGCAGGACGCACTGCACTAACTGTAAATAGTCTAGCTGCCTGACCGTGGTACTAATAGGATCAAAAGAACACCAGTAATTTTCTTCAGGTAGCTTTATATACTGTAACAAGACAAGCCTGCCTGTCAGTAGGAAGATAACAGGAACGGATCTAGCTGAACACTGTGAGCAGGACGCACTGTACTAAATGTAAATAGTCTAGCTGCCTGACCGTGGTACTAATAGGATCAAAAGAACACCAGTAATTTTCTTCAGGTAGCTTTATATACTGTAACAAGACAAGCCTGCCTGTCAGTAGGAAGATAACAGGAACGGATCTAGCTGAACACTGTGAGCAGGACGCACTGTACTAAATGTAAATAGTCTAGCTGCCTGACCGTGGTACTAATAGGATCAAAAGAACACCAGTAATTTTCTTCAGGTAGCTTTATATACTGTAACAAGACAAGCCTGCCTGTCAGTAGGAAGATAACAGGAACGGATCTAGCTGAACACTGTGAGCAGGAAGCACTGTACAAAATGTAAATAGTCTAGCTGCCTGACCGTGGTACTAATAGGATCAAAAGAACACCAGTAATTTTCTTCAGGTAGCTTTATATACTGTAACAAGACAAGCCTGCCTGTCAGTAGGAAGATAACAGGAACGGATCTAGCTGAACACTGTGAGCAGGACGCACTGCACTAAATGTAAATAGTCTAGCTGCCTGACCGTGGTACTAATAGGATCAAAAGAACACCAGTAATTTTCTTCAGGTAGCTTTATATACTGTAACAAGACAAGCCTGCCTGTCAGTAGGAAGATAACAGGAACGGATCTAGCTGAACACTGTGAGCAGGACGCACTGCACTAAATGTAAATAGTCTAGAAGATAACAGGAACGGATCTAGCTAAACTGAATACAGTGTATATATATATATGCAACACCTGGGATGCATATATATACACAATACACTGTAAGTGCAGCTAACTGACTGACTGTCCTGCCTAATCTAGCTAACTCAAATGAAATTACACTGTCTCTCTCTCTCTCTAAGCACACCGGAACACACTGCACAGGGCCGCCGTGCAGGCGGCCTTATATAGTGTGGGGCGTGTACTAAATCCCCTGAGCCATAATTGGCCAAAGCCTCCTTGGCTTTGGCCAATTACGGCTCTCTGTTCAGGCGGCGCTGTGATTGGCCAAGCATGCGGGTCATAGTGCATGCTTGGCCAATCATCAGCAAGCAATGCACTGCGATGCCACAGTGAATTATGGGCCGTGACGCGCCACACGAATTTGGCGCGAACGGCCCATATCGTTCGCAATTCGACGAACGATCGAACAGCCGATGTTCGAGTCGAACATGGGTTCGACTCGAACACGAAGCTCATCCCCATTGATAATATATTGTATTTCTTTCCTCATTCTCTAATTACCATGATTGTAATATGCTGTGAATGTTCCCTTTGTCCTCATGCATGCTGTATTTTTTTATATATATTTTTTTGTCCTTCATACATATTTGCTTTCACTTACCTCCCCAGCATGCTCTCCTGGCCCTATATTCACCTAGTGTAGTCACTTAACAATGTATTTTGTCAGCTGCATAGTAGTGCTTTGCCATAAATACCCCCTAAAATGTTTAAAATTATGATTTGTGCTTTAAATTCAGGCAGAGTGCCAGAGTTTTTTTTTTTTTTTAGGTTCCAAAATCATTTGGAACCCTCCCTCCCCCCAACTGCTAACTCACCTGATACCAATCCTCTATCTGCTGACTTTGCCAAACCTATACACACTATACCCACCTCTTTTGTGGTCAGATTTATGGATGAATTCCCCAAAGCATGTAGTGCAAGGGCCTGCCTGAATACTTTCAAATGGTACTTTTTTAAGTTTCTGTATCATATTATTATCTTGATAGGTAATAGCAGAATGTAAAAATGTGCTAAAATGTGTACAGTGTGTATTTATCCCTTTGTATTATGACACTTCTTACCTGTCCAATGGGCTGCCAATAGTGTAAGTAAGGAGGGGCTGGCCAAAGTAATACACATTATTTAGGCATCTCTCAATGAAGTGGAGAGGGTTACCTGTCCAAAACATCTCCCCCGCCCCATAAAATTTACCAAATGGCCCATGAGAGGGGGGGGGGAATCTGATAGGTGGACCTTATACCTTTGTCTTTAAATACTCCCTAAAATAAATATAATACTGATGTTGGCCAAGAATGTTTGTGTCTAATCTGCTTTCCATGTTTATGTGCAAAATTATTAATTTTTATTTCTTGTTTGACTCCCCAGTTTTCTTCCAACCCACAGGTTGCCCAGTGGTGTGACTTTCCTAACTGCGGAGGGGCAATTGATGGGAAACACGTCCACATTGTCCCACCACCCAACTTGGGGTCATACTATTACAACTACAAGGGCTTCAATAGTATTGTGATGTTGGTGGTGGTGTCGGGTACTTACGAGTTCCTGTATGTGGACGTGGGGAAGAATGGCCGGATGTCGGATAGTGGAGTCATCGCCCAGACGGAGTTCTACAGGCGTCTCCAGAATGGCAGCTTGGGCTTGCCACCTCCAGAAGACAATGCGGAAGGACTCTCATTCGTCTTTGTTGCGGATGAAGCGTTTGCGCTGGGGGACCATCTTATGCGGCCATTTCCTATGAGGACCCTCACCCCGGACCAGAGGGTTTTTAATTACCGGCTGGCCAGAGCCAGAAGAGTGGTGAAAAACACATTTGGAATAATGGCCAGCCGGTTCTGCCTATTTCTTACACCCATACACATGACGGAGTATAAACTGAATCACATCATCCTGGCTTGCTGTGTTCTCCACAACTTTTTAAGGAGAAATTCTGTGAGCTATGCTGGCTCAGTTGGGCCTGAATCTGGAATTAATCTCAATGAACCAACCCTGACGGCGCTTGAAACTGACAGTCCTGGCTTGCCCCCCCTGAGTGCCCGTGAGGTCCGTCTAAGATACATGGAATACTTTGCGGGTAGGGGGGCCATCAATATGCCAGACAATGTCTGAGACATTTTTGAAATAAAAAAAAAATTTTAACTACTAAAATATTTGCTGACATTTACTGCTTGTGTTTATTTTAGCTGACCCTGACTGAAATTTGGGGAGTCTTGAAAATGGCGTGATTGTGTAACATTAGAAAGCACTGTTGGGTGTTATTTACTAAAGGCAAAGACACTTTGCACTACAAGTGCACTTGAGACTGCACTGAAACTGCACTTGTAGTGCAATGTGGATTTGCCCTTAGGAAATAACCCCCATTGTCACTGAAAACATCAATTTTACCACACAAAAAGTTTAGGAGAACTGAAGGAAGAAGCCACATATGTTGATTATCAAGCTTTTTAATACAAGCACAATCACATGTGCATTTATAAAAGGTTTTTAAAGCAAACCAACATGTTTGTTGTATAACAATTTTTTTGGTCACATTAATAAAAGTAGAAATGTCCATTTAAGGTAAAACAGGCATGTGTAAAACCAACAAGAAATACACAAATCTGGAACTTACAAAGTTCAACTTTGTTAGAAATTGAAGGCAATATCAGACATGAGTATTTATAAACTGTGTTTGATATTGCGTTCAGCAGATGGGGTGAAGTCACCCCTGGAAAAGCCAAATTTTGAAGATGCACACAACTTGCCGAATATCAACATGTGCTAGCTGCCATCACGGGGGATCAAGGGACGTGTTTTGGGGGAGCATCTCCTACCTCTCAGCTACTTTATTATTGAGGAGGGGGTTGCACCCCCAAAACGCATACATTGATCTCCCATGATGGCAGATAGCACATGTTGACACACTGTGTGCATCTTCAAAATCTGGCTTTTCGAGAATATGTCAAAAAATGAGAAAAATATTTTCTGTAAAAAAAGCACAACTAAGTAAGGGATTTCGAGGGGTTTTAAACTCTCCCTAAAAGATCAATGATGTTCTTTATTTTGTTTTGAACATCATTGATGTTTTTGCTTGATGTTTTCCAAGTCCCTATTACACCCCATGATCTCCCCGATCAGGATCTGGGCACTTTCACTGGTGAAATGATCTTGATCCACAACATCAAGATCACCTAAAAATATAGAAAAAAAAACACCATGTATTATAAATATGCCGGCATCCATCTCTTACCTGAGCCTGTGGTTGCAGACACTCACCTGTTGTGGTGACTATTTCGATTACATTTCCCTTCTCCTCCTCCTGTTGGCTTTGGGGGATTTCCACTTCCTCATGAGGTGGGGGTCTGTTGTCTCCTCTGATGAGTGGTGTCCTCCGAGTCTTTTCTCCCCTATGTAAAAAAAATAGGTATAATTTGCACACAGATATTTGATGGCAGAAATAGTAATATGAAACATTGCTTGGAAGTGGGGTACAATTGTCTGTTTTGGCAGAGTTCCAAGATGAAGAAATACTTATTTACTTTGTCGAGCTTGAATACTTACGAGTTTTGTACAAGCTTCACAGATGGAGTGACCCCTATAGTATCCACTGGAGCACCTGTGTGGGCCCCCTAATAAAAAGGGTGTTCTTGTGCCCCACACTAGTGCTCCTGTGTCCAGATGTGTAAACAAGTGTCCTCTCCTTACACAGAATCTAGTTTGCATTTCATTTCAAACCCATCTAGACACCAAAATGTATTTAACAGAAGTATGCCTGAAAAAATGTATTGAACTGCATCTGGACAAAACATGGTGTTTTATTGGCCAAACGAACAATGTTTCCTACGAACGATTAATGTGTCCATGAACATGAAAGTTGCCATTTTAAACTGTACAACAGTAAAGAAAAGCACATGGAGCAGCACGAACGTAATAAAAATAAAGAATAGGAACACAAGACAACTACTTACATTTTTGCAGCACTCTCCTGATCCTTCTATACTGATAGTGCTCCCTTAATTATAGGTCCGACCACCGCTTCCTCAGTTGATCCTTGGATCGACGTACCCCAAAATTCTTCTGCAGACTCTTCACAACTTTCGCCATGATCTTGGCCTTTCTGACATTGTGGTTGGGGTAAGGTCCATACTTCCCGTCATAGTCGGCCCTCTTCAGGATGTCCACCATCTCCAACATCTTCCCAAAGGACATATTCTATGCCTTAAATCGTCTCCTCCGGGATCGGGACATTTCTGGCCCTGGGCTTTCCTCCTCCTCTTTGCTGTAATTAACACGCACCTGCTCTGTCTCCGCCATGTGCTTTTCCCCCACTGCGAATGAGAAGGGGCGGGGAATATACTAGAAAGAGTGTCAGGGACGGGTGGAGTTTCACGCATGCGCAGTGTATATAAAGCGTAACACGCGTGCGTAGTACGTACGATCTGTGAGCAGAGGAAGGAGTATTGGAAGCGCCGATCGTGATAACGAAGGTAACCTTTAAACTTGGGCCTATACTGATTCTCGATTGAAGCCTGTATTGGGACAAGATTAGGAGACTTTAGCCTGACATTAGGGTTTGTCTTGTGTATTGCAGATAAAATGGATGGCTTCAATGATCACAACTTCCTCCCCCTGTTCATAGACAAGTACAGGGAGCTGCCCTGTCTGTGGCACATCAAACATCCTTATTATAATCATAAACAAAAGAGGCAGGCAGCGCTGGAGAAACTGCTGGAGTTGGTGAAGCCGGTAGTCCCCACGGCAACATCCCCTATTTAAAGCCAAAATTGGTGGCCTGAGGAGCACTTATCTTAGGGAGCGCAAGAAGGTCCAGGATCCCCAGAGATCCGGAGCTGCAGCAGATGACGTTTATGTTCCCAGGCTGTGGTACTATGAGAGACTTTGTTTTCTGTCAGACCAGACTGAAGTCAGGGAATCCCTCTCAACCCTTCCTTCCACTCTTCCTTCCACCCTATCTTCCACTCCAGCTGAGGCTTCCGATGTCCAACCTGGGACTTCCAGCCAGGAAGAAGTGGAGGAGGCCAGCTGGAGCCAGGTATAGCATTCTTCTACAGATTTCTGGTCAATAAATAAATGATGTTTACTAGATGTTGTTATTGATCACTACAGGGGGTCCCCGAATTACGAACATCCGACTTGCGAACAACCCCTACTTACGAATGGGGCCCGAGTGACGTCACTGCCGGCCGACGCCATCCCTCTTCTTGCTGGAGTGTGAGCCGTTCCTCTGTTCCTGTCCTGGTTGTGAAGTTAAGGGGCCCCCCTCGTTATCCTGCCTGCCCGTCCACAGGCCTGGTACAGTCTGGTGGCCTGCCAGGCCGCTAAAACTGCCCGTCGTGGCCGCGGCCTTGTCCGGCCTAGTGAAGCCTCCAGGATCCCCGGTCTTTCCTACGAGCACTGCCCCACGGAGGTGCACCATGGCCGGCCTGCCTGGACACACCATCTATCCATCTCCCTGCTGTGCCATCAGGTGAGCTGCCCGGTAGTACTGTAATATGCTTAATATATGCTTAATATGCAGTGTACTGTACCTCTCTGCTTCCTCCTGTCCCTGCCGCCATGTAAAGAGTGAGAGGGGAGAGCTGTGCTCCTCCCCTCTCAGCTATGACAGAAAATCTAGCACAGTGCTAGGACTGTTTTGTAGGTGACAGGGTCAATAAAGGGAACCTGTCACCTCCAATTGCTATCACACAGGGAATTGTTTTCTCCTGTGTGATAGCAATAAAGTTAAGTGAAAAAAAATTGATAAAAAAATAAAAATAAAAAAAATAAGAAATACAGTATTAATTCAATTAATAAAATAACAAAGTAATTAAAAAAAGTAAAGAATAATTAAAATAAGAAAATTATACAAAAATTTAAAAAAAGTAAACGACAAGCTACAAATAAATTAAAAAAAAAGTGATAAAAAAGAAAAAAAAAAAGAAACAAAACATATTTGAACTAACCGTCCCACCCCTGCCATCCAGTTGCCATTTTTGGGGGGGTGGTTCGATTGGCGGGGAGGGGGTGCATTGCGTAACCTGGCCTTGGGGTGGCAGGGAGAGCAAATCCGGCCCTGCTTGTACCACACACAATTGAATGAGTGCTCCACAATAGGCAGACGACATGAGCCCACGCTGGAACACAGGGACAGAATGTATCCCTGTGTCCCAGCACGAGCCCATGCCATCTACCCATGCGGAGCCCCCACCCAATCGCGCGTGTTTTTTATACCATCTTTGCTTGGTCCTGAATGTAACCACTACTGTATCCTTCTGTTCTCTTTTAGCCCTGTTTTTTGTACTGTACTGGATCCCACAGTGCTGGATGGCTCTGAGGATGCACAACAAGCGGGCATACTGTATCTATCTTGCCGCCACAGTGAGTGTTTTTATACAGTTCCAGTCTAACTAGAATAAATTGGTAATAAATTGGCTGGCTGCTACACTTTTTTTTCCTTCTTGTTCTTCTTTTCTAGAGTGCACTTCATTCCACATTTTTTGTCTTCAAAATGCAGAAAAACAAATCTGATGCAAGTGCTGGTGATACAGCAAAGAAAAGAAGATCCATCACCATGGAAAATAAAGTAGAAATAATAAAAAGATCAGAAAAAGGTGAAACTCCATCATCTATTGGCAGAGCATTGGGCTACAAGCGGTCAACGATCGCAACGATTTTAAAAGATAAAGGTAGAATAATGGAGCATGTGAAAGGCCATACCCCAATGCATGCTACGATTATTACCAAGCAACGCAGTGGTTTAATTGTCGAGAGGGAAAGGCTGCTGACAATTTGGATAGAAGACCAAAATCAGCGTAATATACCTATCAGTCTTACTTTTGTTCAAGAAAAGGCTCGAAGCCTTTTCAACGATTTAAAAGCTGCCCATCCAAGAGAAGATGATTGCAATGAAGAATTTGGTGCAAGTAGGGGTTGGTTCAATCGCTTTAAAGAAAGAGCTAATTTGCATAGCATTATGCCGCGTACACACGGTCCTACTTTTCGTCTACAAAAGTCCAACGGACGCTGATGGACTAAAGCTGGCTGGTAATCCGATCGTGTGTGGGCTTCTCCGGACTTTCAACTGACTTTTTTAGCCTCAAATCCGACGTACTTTAGATTTGAAACATGTTTTAAAACTTTACTTCGTAACTACGACGGACCCCGAAATCCGCTCGTCTGTGTGCTAGTCCGACGGACAAAAAGCCACGCTAGGGCACCTATTGGCTACTGGCTATGAACTTCCTTATTTTAGTCCGGTGTACGTCATCACGTACGAATCCGTTAGACTTTTGTGTGGTCGTGTGTAGGCAAGTCCGTTCGTTAGAAAGTAGGCCGCAAGTCCGCCGCAAGTCCACCGAAAGTCTGCCGGAAGTCTGTCGGACAGGCTGTCCGACTTTTGTAGACGAAAAGTACGACCGTGTGTACGCGGCATTAGAGTTCAAGGTGAAGCAGCAAGTGCCGATGTAAGTGCTGCAAATAATTTTCCCAAGATATTGAAAGCTATTATTGACAACGAAGGTTATATGCCAGAACAAATTTTTAATGTAGATGAAACAGGCTTGTTTTGGAAAAAAATGCCAGGTAGGACCTACATTTCAAAAGAGGAAACATGTGCACCAGGACATCAAAGGACAGGCTGACTGTCTTATTTGGGGGTAATGCATCTGGGGATTTAAAGCTCAAGCCTTTGTTAATGCATCACTTCTTAAATCCCAGGGCACAACGTAATGTCACTAAGGCATCTCTTCCTGTTATTTGGAGGGCAAATACAAAGGCTTGGGTTACAGCTACAATGTTTGAAGATTGGTTTTTGAACCATTTTGTCCCTGCTGTTGAACGTTATTGTTTGAGGGAAAACATTCCCTTCAAAATTCTTCTTCTCCTTGACAATGCCCCTGGACATCCAAACACTTTAGCTGACTTGCACCCCAATGTAAAGGTGGTATTTCTACCCCCCAACACCACATCACTACTTCAACCTATGGATCAAGGAGTCATAGCCTCCTTTAAGGCCTATTATTTACGGAGGACATTCTCACAAGCTATCAGGGCTACCCAAAAGGATCAGATGACCTTAAGAGAGTTCTGGAAGAATTATCACATTTATGATGCCATCAAAAATATTGCTGATGCTTGGGCTGAAGTGAAAGAAACAAATATGAGAGGTGTTTGGAAATTTTTTTACCCCCAATTCACAGAAGAATTTCTGGGGTTTACAGATTAAGAAATCTCCGCAACCAGGCAAGCTGTAGTTATTATTGGTAATCAATTGCAGTTGGACATCAGTGAAAATGATATCATCTAGTTACTCGACTCCCATGGGCAAGAATTAAGCAATGAAGACCTTATGGAACTAGAGCAGCAGATGACAGCATTTAGTGAAGAAAACCAGGACCTAGAAACTCCAACATTGAAAAAGTTTTCTACAAAACGGTTAGCTGATGCTTTTCATCTTGTTAAAGCAGGAATGGCAAAGTTAGAGGAGCAAGATCCTGATACAGAGAGGTTTACCAAAGTTTATCGTACAGTTACTGACGGCCTGAGATGCTACAAGGCTATTTATGATGAGATAAAGAAAAGCGCTGTGCAAACATCCCTTGATGCCTACTTCAAGAGTCCAGCAGCTGAATCAGATTCTATAATAACAGTCCCATCCTCTTCAACAAGCCCATCATCCTCTACCATAATTGTTTAAGGTTGTACTGTTCTGTACAGTACTGTACAGTGTTTGAAAATGTTTAAGAATTTACATGTATGTATCTGCATCTACATGCACAGGTAAACATAAATAATATGTTAAACCAAACACCTGTCTACGTTGTATTTATTTATTTATAGAGCCACTTAAGTTTTTACTGCTGTCTGTATCCTCATTAGATGGATTTAATCTCACTTCCTGACTCTGAGACTGGATTTGCACTTAAAAAGGTACTGTTCCGACTTACAAACAAATTCGACTTAAGAACAAACCTACAGTCCCTATCTTGTTCGTAACCCGGGGACCCCCTGTAATTGCTGATTTAATAAAGTGTTCTACATATCAATAGACAATAGTGGGCAAAAATAATTGGGACAAGAATGAAAAATGCTGGGCTCAAAATGATAGTCTGTTATATTTCCAAACATTCAATTGGCAACAGTCATGAGATGAAAATTGTGTGTGATTGATGAAGAAAAAACTAAAACTAATACCACAGGAATACCTCAGCCAGGAAGAAGCTGTGGAATGTGGCACACAGGAAGAGGCTGTGGAATGTGGCAGCCAGGAGGAGGCGGGGTTAGTGGCAGCCAGGAGGAGGCGGGGCTAAGTGGCAGCCAGGAGAAGGCCGGGCCTAGTAGAAGCCTGACAGAATCACAGGTCCCTCCCCTCCGCCTTCCAAGCAAAAGACCCAGGAAGGGGAGTAACATGGAGGATTCAGCGCTCAGGCTGATTCAGGAGGCTTCCACGTCCCTCAGAGCCTTCCCCACTCGTGAAGAGCAACACAGTGGTGTAGTGGTTAGCACTCTCGCCTAGCAGTAAAAAGGTTCGCTGGTTCGAATCCCAACCACGACACTACCTGCCTGGAGTTTGCATGTTCTCCCTGTGCCTGCATGGGTTTCCTCCGGGTACTCCGGTTTCCTCCCACACTCCAAAGACATGCTGGTAGGTTAATTGGCTTCTGTTCAAAACTTGCCCTAGTATATGAATGTGAGTTGGGGACCTTGGATTATGGGCTCCTTGAGGGTAGGGACCGATGTGGGTGTATGATGTATGTGTGGAGTGCTGCATGAATTGGCGGCGCTATATGGGTACCTTAAATAAAAATAGGGATGATTGTAGACACGCACCCACACTCACTCAGGTTGAACTGGATGGACTGGTGTCTTTATTCAACCTTACTAACTGTGTAACTATGAAGAGGCCTTTGCCTGCATGGCTGCCACAAAACTAAAGGACATGCAGGAGGGCCAACGCCTCATGTGTGAGGACATTCTTTATAAAACACTAACTAAGGGGGTGAGGGGCGAAATCACACCCAATACCCACCTGTGTGAGTTGGACCATCCTCCTCCTACTCCTCCTGCCACAACTCCACCACCACAGACACAGCGTGGAAGGAAGCGTGGAAGGAAGACCAGAGAGTGATGACCTGGGTTCAGTCAGGTCTGACAAAAGATGCAGGCTCTTGTATGACCACAGCCTGGGGACACAGATGTCATCTGCTGCTGTTCATGATCTCTTGGACTTCTGGACCAGATTGTACTCCCTTAGATAAGGACTCCTCAGGCCACCAATTTTGCTGTAAAATAATTGATGTGTGCCCTGGGGGTCAAAGGCTTCACCAATTTCTGCTGTTTCTCGAGCGTTGCCTCCCTCTTTCTTTGGTTAAGACCCCTAATAAAGGATTTTTTTTTCAATTATACTTGCCTATGTGTGTTTTCCTTCAAAAAGGACAGTTTGTTTGTAAGGAGGCAGGTACATTTCAAAAATACAATGTGAAATTAACCAGAGACACCAACACCAAACAATCTCCTTGAGATTAAATAATACAAGATAATAATGATGTTGTGGTAACTTGACACACATAACACACCCCAAAATATTCTGGAGTAAAAAAATAAATAAATAAATAAAACACAAGATCAGGCTTTAAAAAAATCCTACAAACCAAAAATGAATCCAAAAAGATCAAAAAAAAAATATTATATTGATGAAATTACGAAAAATAATAAAGAAAGAAGTCTGTGAGAAGTCTGTGTGAATATGAGCAGCAAAACATCTTCATTCTTCTAGCATTATATAGAAGAAGAGAGTGCGCTGCATTAAACAATTTAAAACATTGCAGCATGACGAAACTGCTATATCCATTCTGAACGCTAATTTTACCAGACCGAGCAGTTCCGTCTCGGAATTTCTTCTGAGCATGCGTGGCACTTTGTGCGTCGGAGTTGTCCACACACGGTCGGAATTGACACAATCGGATTTTGTTGTTGAAATTTTATAGCCTGCTCTCAAAACTTTGTGTTTCGGCAAATTGGATGGAAAACGTCCGATGGAGCCCACACACGGTCGGAATTTCCGACAACAAACTCCGATCGCACATTTTCCGTCGGAAAATCCGACCATGTGTACAGGGCATAATAGTACACCAACACTGCACTAAAACTACACTATACTTACATTATACTGACACACTATAGTCACACTACACTATACTCGCACTACACAATACTCACACTATACTCAGACTACACTAACACTACAATGGCACTCTGCACTCAGAGTCACAATAACACACTAACTCGCTAGTAGCAAACAGAGCCCTGCTCTATCTAACTCCCTTCCAGCAACACACTGCAAAAGGTTCCTGTGGGAATTAATCTTTTACAGTGTGGGGTGGGACTATGAGCACTAAGCCATAATTGGGCAAAGTCATCATGGGTGGTCAGGTGCATTGTTTAATCCAATTTGGGCCCTAGAATGTACTGTGCAGCGCACAGTGCATTGTGGGGCGCTCGGTGGGTGCTGAATGGAGAGAACAGGCGATGTTTGAGCCAAACTTTTGCTCAGCTCAAACTGTTCGCTAAACTCTATTGCTTGGTAACACTAATGCCGCGTACACATGGATGGAATTTCCGACAACAAATGTTCAATGTAAGCTTGTTGCCAGAAATTCCGACCGTGTGTAGGCTCCATCGGACATTTGATGTCGGAATTTCCGACAACAAAAATTTGAGAGCTGGCCGATCGTGTGTACACAATTCCAATGCACAAAATTCCACGCATGCTCAGAATCAAGCAGAAGAGCAGCACTGGCTATTAAACTTCATTTTTCTTGGCTCGTCGTACGTGTTGTATGTCACTGCGTTCTTGACATTCGGAATTTCCGACAACATTTGTGCGACCGTGTGTATGCAAGAGAAGTTTGAGCCAACAACCGTCGAAAATAAATCCAGCATTTTGTTGTCGGAATGTCCGATCGTGTGTACGCGGCATAATTGCTAATCAGCCAATAACATGGCAGCATCTCAATGCATTTAGGCATCTAGACGTGCCGAAGTTCAGACTGAGCATCAGAATGAGGAAGAAAGGGGATTTAAGGGGCTTTAAACATGGCATGGTTGTTGGTGCCAGATGGGCTGGTCTGAGTGTTTCCAAAACTGCTGACCTACTGGGATTTTCATGCACAACCATCTCTAGTGTTTACAGAGAATGGTCTGTAAAAGAAAAAAATATCCAGTGAGCCAGAGTTGTGTGGACGAAGATGCCTTGTTGATGTCAGAGGTCAGAGTAGAATGGGCATCACTGGTGATGATAGAAAGGCCAAAGTAACTCAAATAACCACCCTTTACAACCAAGGTATACAGAACACCATCTGTGAATGCAGAACACATCGAACCTTGAAGCAGATGGGCTACAGGAGTAGAATACCACACTGACTGCCACTCCTCTCAGCTAGCAACAGGACACTGAGGCTACAATTCGCACAAGCTCACCAATATCGGACAATAGAAGTTTGGAAAAACGTTGCCTTGTCTGATGAGTCTCGATTTCTGCTGTGACATTCAGATAGTAGGGTCAGAATTTGGCATAAACAACATGAAAGCATAGATCCATCCTGCTTTGTATCAATGATTCAGGCTGGTGGAGGTGGTGTAATGGTGTGAGGGATGTTTTCTTTGCACACTTTGGGCCCCTTAGTACCAATTGGGCTTAGTTTAAATGCCACCTGGGTATTGTTGCTGACCATGTCCATCTCTTTATGACTACATGTCTTCTGATGGCTACTTTCAGCAGAATAATGCACCTTGTCACAAAGCTCAAATAAATCTCAAACTGGTTTCTTGAACATGGCAATAAGTTCACTGTACTCCAATGGCCTCCACCAGAATGGAAGGTTCGCACCATGGATGTGCAGCTGACAAATCTGCAGCAACTGCGTAATGCTATCATGTCAGTATGAACCAAGGTGTTTTCAACACCTTGTTGAATCTATGCCATGAAGAATTAATGCAGACTTGAAGGCAAAAGGGGGTCCAACTCGGTACTAGCAAGGTGTACCAAATAAAGTAGTCAGTAAGTGTAAATGTATGGGCCCACGGCTGCTGAGTCATTATGAGAAAGGCTTTGTGATATCCTCTTGTCTATTTTGCTCTCTCAGTGTAATCATTACAGCTGGCTGGGGTTTCTTAGTCCCCATATGAAGACTACTGAGATTTTCGCTCTATATTTTTTTGAATCTGTTCCATCTCTTTCTCTATATTTTTTTAATTGCTTGTGTTAGCCGCTCTACATTTAATGTGCTCATGAGCTTAATTTGTCCAGACCCTGGCATACTTACCTCGCAGTAGTTACTTCAGGGTAGTGATCACCTTGTTAGTACCCTTTGCTCTTATGGATTATGTCTCATGGATATGCCTTTAACAACCAGACATGTTACCTTTTATATAATATAAAAGTGGATTGCGCTAACTTCTGTGTATAATACCACTGCTGAAATATACAAAAATAGAATATCTATCCTGGGTAGCGTGCTTTTCTATGTCAATTAATATTGTATCAAAGATATACAGTCCACATTGTGTTACTGGTCGGATAACATGTTACCTTTTTTGTAATCACACTCTTGATTGCTTTTATTATGGTTACTTTTGTATCATTCCATGTTTTCAATAAAAATGATTGACAGGGAATCTGTGGTCACAGCATACACTTTCATTTTATAACACGAGCATTGTAATAGCAATACAGTCAATAGTTATTTGTGACGATCAAATATAAGCTTACTTGAAAAATCTCCTTCCATGTGGTGAGTGCTGCCTGTCTGCCTGCCATCTCATTCTATAACGTCCTGGATTTCCTGCATTACCTGCAGCTTCTCCTCTGCTGTTTACGTTTATCATTACTAAGGACTACATATCCCATGGTACCTTCCTGCCTGCAAGTATTGATTCCAACACTGACTCCGCCTCCTAAAACTCTTCTTTTCAGCACCTGCTTAGCTTAGAAAGCAGGCTCTGTGAATTCTGTGATACAGTCAAGGCTGGATTAAAGTAGGGGCTAATGGAGCTGCAGCCCCAGGCCCCAACCTTAATATAGGTCCATCCTTGGCAGCCGTCACAGATTTTAGTACGCTGTCCCGCCATTAGGGATAAGCCGAACACCCCCCCGGTTCGGTTCGCATCAGAACCTGGGAACGGACCGAAAATTCGCACGAACGTTAGAACCCCATTGACTTCTATGGGACTCGAATGTTCAAAATCAAAAGTGCTCATTTTAAAGGCTAATTTTCATGGTATTGTCCTAAAAAGGGTTTGGGGACCCGGGTCCTGCCCCAGGGGATCAATGCAAAAAAAACGTTTAAAAACGGGCATTTTTTTGAGAGCAGTGATTTTAATGATGCTTAACCACTTGCTTACCGGGCACTTAAACCCCCCTCCTATCCAGACCAATTTTTAGCTTTCAGCGCTAACGCATTTTGAATGACAATTGCGCGGTCATACAACGCTGTACCCAAATGAATTTTTTATCATTTTTTTCCCACAAATAGAGCTTTCTTTTGGTGGTATTTGATCACCTCTGCGGTTTTTACTTTTTGTTAAAAAAATGTAAAAACCAGAATTTTTTTTAAAAAAAATTTTTTTTTTTTTATATTTTGTTATAAAAAATTTTTAACGGGTAATTTTTCTCCTTCATTGATGTACGTTGATGAGGCGGCAGTGATGGGCACTGATAGGTGGCAGTGATGGGCACTGATGGGTGGCAGTGATGGGCACTGATGGGTGGCAGTGATGGGCAGCACTGACAGGTGGCACTGATTGGCACTACAGGTGGGCATTGGTAGGTGGCACTTGTGAGCATTGATAGGTGGCACTTGTTGGCATTGATAGGTGGCACTGTGGGCACTGCTAGGTGGCACTGTGGGAACTGCTAGGTGGCACTGTGGGCACTGCTAGGTGGCACTGTTAGGTGGCACTTTTGGGTGGCACTTATGAGGAATTTTTTGTGCTTCCTCTTTGGGACCGATGTCCCTGGCATCTGAGCCGGTGATCGGCTTTTTTCTCTACTCGCGCTGTCAGCGCGAGTAAAAAAAAAACCGATTACCGATCTTCCTGTTTACATCATGTGATCAGCTGTCATTGGCTGACAGCTGATCACATGGTAAGGGGCCGGGACCGGCCCCTTACTCAGATCGGTGATCAGCCGAGTCTCAGTGACTCGGTGATCACACCGCGCCCGGCGCGCGCCCTGCAGGGCGCACGCAGGGAGCGTGCACAGGGGAGGCCGTCATATGACGGCCTCCCGGGAATGTAGGTCCGCGTTGTGGCCGTCATTCGGCCATAGCGCGGATGTCTAGTGGTTAAAGTAAAAAAAAAAAGTCAAATATTCCTTTAAATATCGTACCTGGGGGGTGTCTATAGTATGCCTGTAAAGTGGCACGTGTTTCCCGTGCTTAGAACAGTCCCTGCACAAAATGACATTTTTAAAGGAAAAAAGTCATTTAAAACTGCTTGCGGCTTTAATGTAATGTCGGTTCCTGGCAATATGGATGAAAATCAGTGAGACAAACGGCATGGGTACCCTCCAGTCCAATACCAGGCCCTTTGGGTCCTGTATGGATATTAAGTTGAACCCCGCACCCAAATGAAAAAAAGGAAAGGTATGGGGCCCCCAGGCCCTATAGACTCTGAACAGCAGTATACAGGCGGTGCAAACAAGACAGGGAGTGTAGGTTTGTTGTTAAGTAGAATCTGTTTGTAATTTTGAACTGGTACATTTTTAAAGTGTAGCTCCAGCCAAAAAAATCTGTTTTTAAGCTTTCTGGAAAACATAGCGAAGGGTTATCACCCCTGTGACATTTGTTTTGCTGTCTGTGCTCCTCTTCAGAAGATTTCACCTCACTTTTTGTCCCAAATGTTTTTTGAAAATTTGGAGTTTTTAGTGAAACAAGGATTGGTGATAAAGTATCAGTGGAAAGGAGAAAAGTTTTTCCCATATTAACTCTTACAGGAGAGAATTTCCCTTCCTATGGGGTAGATTTCATCTCACTTCCTGTTGTCTCCTTCTGTTTGCAAGTAGGAGTCGTTTGTAAGTTGGATGTTTGAAAGTAGGGGCCTGCCCTATATATTTAGCAGAAATTTGGGCCTTAGGTGTTGTTGTGGCCTCAACACTGTAAGCCCTCACAGGGCCCTGCTGTGAAATATTAGATCAAGAATTGTAATTACATGCCAATGTTGAACAGGGCCAGAAAAATTGGGCCTTTGGTGGTGGTGGTGGTGGTGCTGGTGCCACAACACTGCAAGTCCTCACAGTTAATCTTGGTGGGCGCAGAAACGTGCCCTGCTGTGAAATATTCCATCAAGAATTGTAATTACATGCCCCTGTTGAACAGGGCCAGAAAAAATGGGCCTTTGGTGGTGGTGGTGTTGGTGCCACAACACTGTAAGTCCTCACAGTTAATCTTGGTGGGCGCAGAAACAGGCCCTGCTGTGAAATATTAGATCAAGAATGCTAATTACATGCCCCTGTTTAACAGGGGCTGAAAAATTGGGCCTTTGGTGGTGGTGGTGGTGCTGGTGCAACAACACTGTAAGTCCTCACTCGCTCTTGGTGGGCACAGAAACAGGCCCTGCTGTGAAATATTAGATCAAGAATTGTAATTACATGCCCCTGTTGAACAGGGGCTGAAAAATTGGGCCAAAATAAAAAAACAAGACTAAAATTCGCATTAATTTCCAGGAAAAGGAGTTTAGCAGCACCTGATATTCTTAGGTATTACAAAGCAGTAATCTTAACACGTATGATTGAGTGGACGAAAGAAAACAAAGAAAAGAAATGAATAGAGATAGAAAACACGCTAAGCAAATCCACGCTTCACAAAAATATTTGGATTTCAAATAAATATAGAACATTAGACTCTAAATATAGAACATTAGACTCGGATTTTCTGAAAGAAAATGTGTGATAGGACCTTGTTGTCGGAAATTCCGACCGTGTGTAGGCTCCATCACACATTTTCCATCAGATTTTCCGACACACAAAGTTTGAGAGCTTGCTATAAAATTTTCCGACAACAAAATCCGTTGTCGGAATTTCCGATCGTGTGTACACAAATCCGACGCACAAAGTGCCACGCATGCTCAGAATAAATAAAGAGATGAAGGCTATTGGCTCCTGCCCCGTTTATAGTCCAGACGTACGTGTTTTACGTCACCACGTTCAGAATGTTCGGATTTTCCGACAACTTTGTGTGACCGTGTGTATGCAAGACAAGTTTGAGCCAACATCCGTCGGAAAAAATCCTAGGATTTTGTTGTCGGAATGTCGGATCAATGTCCGACCGTGTGTACGGGGCATAACTTACATGATCTAACACTAAACGTATTCAGAACTTGGGATGCACTACACCGGAAGCAAAAATGGGTACACAATTCACCATTAATTGCCCTTACGGGAACAAATTTTTTCACACCGGGTGAGGACATATTCCGAAGACTTAGAATAAAGAATCCACAAATTAAAGATATCACAAGGAAAGGGAAGATGGAATCTGCACAAGAATTGGAGATTAAATTTGGTGGGAAATTGCGTGAATGGGAATATTTTCAATTAAATCACTTAGTCACAACATCGCCACACCCGTTTAGAGATGCAGAAGATTTAAACAGGTTTGAAAAGCTCTGTACGACACCAATGCCATTGAAGGGAGGGATTTTGAAAGTTTACGAGTTCCTATCGGATCTTGAAGGCCAAAAAAGGCCTTCCTTCATAGAAACAGGGGCTTAAAAATTGGGCCTTAGGCACCGGTACTGGTGCCACAACACTGCAACCCCTCACAGATACTCTAGTTGGAACGCAGGAACGAGCCCTGCTGCAAAGTATTGCATCAAAAATTGTAATTACATGCCGCTGTTAAACAGGGGCTGAAAAATTGGGCCTTAGTCACTGGTGCTGGTGCCACAACACTGCAACCCCTCACAGATACTCTAGTTGGAGTGCAGGAACTAGCCCTGCTGCAAAGAATTGCATCAAAAATTGTAATTACATGCCCCTGTTAAACAGGAGCTTAAAAATTGGGCCTTAGGCACTGGTGGCGGCGCCCAGAATCAAAAATGTTCTTACAAGCTATCAGCATGATCATTGAGGAGGAAGAGGATAATTACTCAGCATAACAGGATAATCACTCAGCATCAGCATAGGCAGTCTTTGAAGGGATCTGAGATTTCAAAAAAAATTATTCGGTTACATGAGCATCAGGTGCTTGGTAGCTGGTGGTAATCCAAGACTGATTCATTTTTATGAAGGTCAGTCGATCGACCGAGTTGGTGGACAGACACACCCTGTGATCGGTTACAAAGTCTCTAGCAGCACTGAATGTGCATTCCGAAAGAACGCTGGATGCAGGACAGGCCAGTAGCTCAACTGCATACTGTGCAAGCTCTGGCCAGTGATCCATCCTCAAGACCCAGTAACCCAGAGGATTTTCGGTGGGAAAGGTGTCCAAGTCAGATCTTGCCCCTAGGTATTCCTGCACCATATAAAACAGACACTGGCGATGGTTGCTGGAACCGATCATACCTTGGGGCTGCGGACTTAAAAATTGTCTGAACGCATCGGTCAGACGGCCACCTTCTCCACCGCTCCTTCTTTGACTGACCGAAGCCTAAGCAACACGTTGTCCAGAAACAGGAGTTTGTAACCTCCCAGTCTCTGGGAACGCGTTGCACAGACCTTTCTGCAAGGCCTCCCGAAGTTCTTTCATCCTCTGTTCCCTCTGTGACGGCAAGATAAGGTCCGCAACCTTACCCTTGTAATGTGGATCAAGGAGGGTTGCCAGCCAGTATTGGTCCTTCTCCTTGATTCCACGAATACGAGGATCCTTACGCAGGCTTTGCAGGATCAGGGAGGCCATGCAGCGTAGGTTTGCTGAGGCATTCGGTCCGGAGTCCTCTGGGTCACTAAGGACGACATGGTCTGCAGCCACCTCCTCCCAGCCATGTACAAGTCCATGTGTTTCTTGGGACTGATCCCTTAAAGACTGCTGCTGATGCTGAGTGTCAGGTTCCACCTCCATACTGTTACAATCCTCCTCCTCCTCTTCCTCCTCTTCCTGTGTGATTGGCGGGCACACAGGAACACTGACTGGATAAAGGGGGCCTTGAGAGCTAAGGAAGTCCTCCTCTTCCTGCCTCTGTTCTGCCTCAAGTGCCCTGTCCATTATTCCACGCAGTGTGTGCTCCAACAGGTGGACAAGGGGGACAGTGTCACTGATGCATGCACTGTCACTGCTCACCATCCTCGTGGCCTCCTCAAATGGTGACAGGACAGTGCATGCATCCCTGATCATGGCCCACTGGCATGGGGAAAAAAAACAAGCTCCCCTGACCCTGTCCTGGTGCCATAGTCACACAGGTACTCATTGATGGCCCTCTGCTGCGTGTGCAGCCACTGCAGCATGGCCAACGTTGAGTTCCACCTGGTGGGCATGTCACAGATTAGGTGGTTCTTGGGCAGGTTAAACTCCTTTTGGAGGTCTGCCAGCCGAGCGCTGGCATTATATGACCGGCGGAAATGCACACAGACTTTCCTGGCCTGCCTCAGGACATGCTGTAAGCCCAGGTACCTGCCCAAGAACCGCTGCACCACCAAGTTAAGGACATGAGACAAACAGGGCACATGGGTCCGTTGTCCCTGTCGGAGGGCAGAGAGGAGGTTGGTGCCATTGTCGCTAACCACCATTCCTGCCTTAAGTTGGCGTGGCGTCAACCACCTCTGAACCTGCCCCTGCAGAGCTGACAGAACCTCTGCCCCAATGTGGCTCCTGTCCCCCAAGCACACCAGCTCAAGCACCGCATGGCATATTTTGGCCTGCGTGCTTGCGTAGCCCCTTGAATGCCTACAGAGCACCACTGGTTCCAAGGACAAAGCACAGGAAGAGGCCATGGAGGAAGAAGAAGAGGAGGGGGTGGAGGAGAGAGGTGTGCCACAATCATTAGTAGTGGCCTTTTGGAGGCGTGGTGGCGGAACAACCTCCAATACTACTGCACCTTGTCCTGCATCCTTCCCAGCTGCCAGCAGAGTGACCCAATGCGCCGTGAAACTTAGGTAACATCCCTGTCCATGCCTGCTGGACCATGAGTCAGCGGTAATATGCACCTTACCGCTGACCGCCCTGTCCAGCGAGGCCAAGACATTGCCTTCCACATGCCGGTAGAGAGCCGGAATCGCCTTCCGTGAGAAAAAGTGGCGTTTGGGTACTGCCACCGAGGAACCGCACATTCCACAAACTCACGGAAGGGGGCAGAGTCTACCAACTGAAAAGGTAGCAGTTGAAGTGCTAGCAATTTTGCCAAGCTAGCATTCAACTGCTGGGCATGTGGATGGCTGGGAGCGAACTTCTTTCGGCAGTGCAGCAGCAGGGGCAGGGAAATTTGCCTGGTACAATCTGACGTCGGTGTACCGAAAGCAGATTGCCCACAAGTACTTGGCTGTGACACACCTAATTCTAAACCTTCATTCCTTTCAGTGCAGGTCTCAGAGAGGACTGAAGGTATAGTGGTGTTGGAGATCTCAGCTGATAAGGAGCAAGGAGAGGTCCTCTTTGTTCTTTGGTGTGGGTCTTTTAGATACGCTTGCCAACGAACTGCATGGCAGGTAAACATATGTCTGGTCAAGCATGTGGTGCCCAAGCGGGAGATGTTTTGGCCACGCGAGATACGCTTGAGACATATGTTGCAAATAGCAGCGCTGCGATCTGATGCACTCGTCTCAAAAAAGCCCACACCAAAGAACTTTTAGAATAAAGCACAGAAACAGCAGCGCCCTGCGCCCAGCTTTGCGGTGTGATGCAGTCAGTGTGCTGCCCTTAGGCTGGCCCCTGGTGGGCATCCTGCCTTGTTGGTGATGTGCCTCCTCCTCCTCCTCCTCTCTCCTATCAGGCACCCATGTTGAGTCAGTGACCTCATCATCCCCTTCCTCCTCATCACTGGAGCAAACCTGGCAGTATGCTGCAGCAGGGGGAGCATGACTGCCAGATTGCTGTCCTTCTTGGGCACCCCCTCTGTCCGTGCTCATGTTACTGCCTTCATCTAGCTCAGTATCATCATCAGAGCCTTCTAAACACTGGGCATCCTCCTGGAGCATGTACCCAACACTGTGGTCAAACAGTTCGAGGGACTCCTCAGGAGGACATGGTGGGGCTAGGGAGGGAGTCACTGATGCCATTGAGCCGAGGGAAGAGGCCGCATTGGCAGCTGCTTTGCCAGACAAAGTACCCTGAGCATTAGTGAGAGAGGATGAGGAGGATGAGGACGGCTTGTCATCCACTCGACCAAGTCTTCCGCATGTTGCGGCTCAACATGGCCAGCTGCCGAAAAAAAGGCCAAGCGTGTCCCACGGCCACGTGCTGATGAGGATGCACCGTCTCCACGACCAGCACTGTTGCCTCTAGACACAGAGCCTGCTTGCCCTCTTTTTGGCTTGTGACTGTCTGCCTCTCCTTGTTGGCCTTCCAGACATACTAATGGCCTGTAGCTGCACTAAGCTTGGATATATATATATATATATATATATATATATATATATATATATATATATATATATATATATATATATATATATATATATATATATATATATATATTGATACTGCAGCTAGCAAAATCAACTGCCTGCCTGTAGTATGAGAACACCACCAACCTTCTACAGGTAGCTTTAGCTAAACACTGTGCAGAGGTCGCACTACACTAACGTGTAAATAATTTAGCTGCCTGCGGTAGTGATAGGATCAGGAAAACACCACCAACCTTCTACAGGTGGCTTTAGCTGAACACTGTGCAGAGCTCGCAAAAAACTAACTTGCAGCTTATTTAGCTGCCTGCGGTAGTGATAGGATCAGGAAAACACCACCAACCTTCTACAGGTAGCTTTAGCTGAACACTGTGCAGAGGTCGCAAAAAACTAACTTGTAGCTTATTTAGCTGGCTGCGGTGGTGATAGGATCAGGAAAACACCACCAACCTTCTACAGGTAGCTTTAGCTGAACACTGTGCAGAGCTCGCACTACACTAAATAGTAGTTTTAGCTGCCTGCGGTAGTGATAGGATCAGGAAAACACCACCAACCTTCTACAGGTAGCTTTAGCTGAACACTGTGCAGAGCTCTCAAAAAACTAACTTGTAGCTTATTTAGCTGGCTGCAGTAGTGATAGGATCAGGAAAACACCACCAACCTTCTACAGGTAGCTTTAGCTGAACACTGTGCAGAGCTCGCACTACACTAAATTGTAGTTTTAGCTGCCTGCGGTAGTGATAGGATCAGGAAAACACCACCAACCTTCTACAGGTAGCTTTAGCTGAACACTGTGCAGAGCTCTCAAAAAACTAACTTGTAGCTTATTTAGCTGCCTGCGGTAGTGATAGGATCAGGAAAACACTACTAACCTTCTACAGGTAGCTTTAGCTGACCACTGTGCAGAGGTCACACTACACTAACTTGTAGTTTTAGCTGAACACTGTGAGGAGGACACACTACACTAACTTGTAGCTTATTTAGCTGCCTGCGGTAGTGATAGCATCAGGAAAACACCACCAACTATCTACAGGTAGCTTTAGCTGAACACTGTGCAGAGCTTTCAAAAAACTAACTTGTAGCTTATTTAGCTGCCTGCGGTAGTGATAGGATCAGGAAAACACTACCAACCTTCTACAGGTAGCTTTAGCTAAACACTGTGCAGAGCTCGCAAAAAACGAACTTGTACAGTAGCTTATTTAGCTGCCTGCGGTAGTGATAGGATCAGGAAAACACCACCAACCTTCTACAGGTAGCTTTAGCTGAACACTGTGCAGAGCTTTCAAAAAACGAACTTGTAGCTTATTTAGCTGTCTGCGGTAGTGATAGGATCAGGAAAACACCACCAACCTTTGACAGGTAGCTTTAGCTGAACACTGTGCAGAGGTCGCACTACACTAACTTGTAGTTTTAGCTGAACACTGTGAGAAGGACGCACTATACTAACTTGTAGCTTTAGCTGAACACTGTTCAGAGGACGCACTACACTAACTTGTAGCTTTAGCTGAACACTGTGCACTACACTAACTTTTAGCTTTAGCTGAACACTGTGAGGAGGACGCACTACACTAACTTGTAGCTTTAGCTGAACACTGTGCAGAGGTCGCACTACACTAAGTTGTAGTTTTAGCTGAACACTGTGAGGAGGACGCACTACACTAACTTGTAGCTTTAGCTGAACACTGTGAGGAGGACGCACTACCTTTTTTTTTTTTTAAATCATATCCTTTTTATTAGTTTTTCAGGTTATACATTATTCATCATAAACAGCATAAAAACAAAGAACAGCCATTCTTTAATATATTGTCCCATAACACAATCAAAAATAAGTTAATAAGAATTATGCGGATTCCCTGATAACATGATTTTTACGCTGGAATTCACCTCTCCCCCGCACTCGCACCCCCCCCAGATGTTGCATCTGGGCCGCCAGAAAATACCTATATGGATGGGGCACCGCCAATCCCCCCTCCCTGTTGGGGCGCTGCAAGGTCTGAAGACTGATCCTGGCCTGCCCCTTCTTCCAGATTAACTCACGAAAGATAGAATTTATTTTTACAAACCATTCCCTCCCAATCCAAACTGGTGAGTTATGTAATATGTACATTAATTGTGACGCACTCCCTTAACTTGTAGCTTTAGCTGAACACTGTGCACTACATTAACGTGTAGCTTTAGCTGAACACTGTTCAAAGGACGCACTACACTAACTTGTAGCTTTAGCTGAACAGTGTGCAGAGGTCTCACTTAACTAACTTGTAGCTTTAACTGAACACTGTGAGGAGGATGCACTACACTAACTGTAAATAGTCTAGCTGCCTGACTGTGGTACTAATAGGATCAAAAGAACACCAGCAATTTTCTTCAGGTAGCTGTAAATACTGTAACAACACAAGCCTGCCTGTCAGTAGCAAGATAACAGGAACGGATCTAGCTAAACTGAATACAGTTTATATACATATATATATATATATATATATATATATATATATATATATATATATATATATATACACACAACACCTGGATGCATATATATACACAATACACTGTAAATGCAGCTAACTCACTGACTGTCCTGCCTAATCTAATCAAATGACACTGTCTCTCTGTCCATCTATCTCTCTCTCAACGCCGGAACACACACTACACAGGGCCACCGTGCAGGCGGCCTTATATAGTGTGGGGCGTGTACTAAATCCCCTGAGCCATAATTGGCCAAAGCCTCCTTGGCTTTGGCCAATTACGGCTCTCTGTTCAGACGGCGCTGTGATTGGCCAAGCATGCGGGTCATAGTGCATGCTTGGCCAATTATCAGCCAGCAATGCACTGCAATGCCTCAGTGAATTATGGGCCGTGACGCGCCACACAAATTTGGCGCGAACGGCCCATATCGTTCGCAATTCGACTCGAACACGAAGCTCATCCCTACCCGCCATGCTCTTGTCCTAGGCTCCAGGAAATCAGAGCTGCTGGAACAGCTTACATCAACTTCTGTCATTGCTGCATGTCGGCACATTGTTCATCAGTATCAGGGATCTGCTGCCCGTGTCTGCACATAGGGACTTGAATCTCCATCCTCTACCTAACTCCCTGGCAGTTTCAGGCACTCTCCTGCAGGATGACATACCCGGGGCAGAGCCTTCTGGCTATTGTTGTTTGAGTGTGCCGATTAGGGATGTTCCCGGCATCTGAGATTGTGCCTGCCCGGAAGGGGGTAGAGGAAGGGAGATCTCAGGGAGCCCAGCTTGTCTGGAGGCAAGCTCACCTAGCAGTACATCATGCATTAGCTTGCAGGTATCTCTATGCTAAGTCTGCTGAGTCACCGTATATACTCGTGTATAGGTCAATCCGAGTATAAGTCGAGGCCCCTAATTTACCACAAAAAACTGGGAAAAACTTGGGTGAGAAATGCAGCAGCTACTGTATTGTAGTGGAAAAGAGGGTCAACAATGCCCATCTGCAGCTGCATGCCTCCCTGTGTCCTGTGCATGTGTCCCTGTGTCCTGTGCATGTGTCCCTGTGTATGTGTGCATGTGTCCCTGTGTCCTGTGCATGTGTCCCTGTGTATGTGTGCATGTGTCCCTGTGTCCTGTGCATGTGTCCCTGTGTATGTGTGCATCCTACCTGTGTCCTGTGCATGCCTCTGTGTGGCGATCTCCATCCTCCGTGTGCTGCTCTGCACCGATCAGCGTGTTATAATACCATTTGGCAGGTGTGATCCACAATAAAAATATTATGCACAAATTTATTGATCAATGAAGACAAAAATATATACATAAAGAAAAAAACATCAGCATGCCTAGCACTCCCTTACTGTTATGTCACATCCGGCCTGGCACGATCTTGCGGTTCATGCTGGTCACAGCGGTGAGTGGCCGCTTGCTGCTTCCATCACAACACAGCCTATGATCGAGGCTGCCACAGTCATAAGGACGGCCTGGAGAGAGTCCGGGACTGACGAATTACATGTTTTATGCATACTAGGGATGTGCTTTATGTTCGGGTCGAACATGAGTTCGACTCGTACATTGGCTGTTCGCCCATTCGCTGAATGGCAAACAATTTGGGGTGTTCGCGGCAAATTCAAAAGCCACGGAATACCCTTTAAAAGTCTATGGGAGAAATCAAAAGTGCTAATTTTAAAGGTTAATGTGCAAGTTATTGTCATAAAAAGTGTTTGGGGACCTTCCCCAGGGGACATGTATCAATGCAAAAAAAAGTTTTTAAAACGGCCGTTTTTTCGGGAGCAGTGATTTTAAAAATGCTTAAAGTAAAACAATAAAAGTGTAAGTGTAAGTGTATTCCTTTAAATTTTGTACCTGGGAGGTGTCTATAGTATGCCTGTAAAGTGGCGCATGTTTCCCGTGTTTAGAACAGTCTGATAGCAAAATGATATAGCTAAAGGAAAAAAAGTCATTTAAAACTACTCGCAGCTATAATGAATTTTCGGTCCTGGCAATACACATAAAAGTTCATTAAAAAGTTCATTGATCATTGATTTACGTAAGCAGGTGACCCCGCCCCCTTCGCTCATCTGGAAAACGAAGATGGTTCCAAGACTTTGCAGCCTGCTTTGGGCGTAATGATATAAGGAACAGTCCATTATTAACCACTTCCCGCCCGGCCTATAGCGGATTGACGGCCGGGCGGTGGTTCAGTTATCCTGACTGGGCGTCATATGACGTCCTTCAGGATAACAAGCCGCTGCGCGCCCGCAGGGGCGCGCATCGCAGCGATCGGTGGATCGGTGTGTCAGTCTGACACACCGCTACACCGATCTTGGTAAAGAGCCTCCGGCGGAGGCTCTTTACCACGTGATCAGCCGTGTCCAATCACGGCTGATCACGCTGTCAATAGGAAGAGCCGTTGATCAGTATTACAGTATTTTAAATATTAATTGTTATGTACAGTATACAAAAGTGAACAAGTATGTGAAAAGTGTAGATGCTTTGGGGGAGATTTATTAATACTGGTGCACAAAGAATCTAGTGCAGCTGGACATAGAAACCAGTCAGCTTCTCTGTGTTATTGTAAAGCTTAATTTAACAAGCTTAAGTTAGAAGCTGGTTGGTTACAATGCACAGCTGCACCAAGTTCTGAGTGTTCCAGTTTTAGTAAATCTCCCCCTATATATTTGTCTGTAAAAAAAACAAATAGGCTAATGCCGCGTACACACGAGCGGACTTTACGGCGGACTTTGCCCGGCGGACTGGATTTCGTCGGACAATTCGATGTGTGTGGGCTCCAGCGGACTTTGTTTTCATAAAAGTTGGACGGACTTAGATTTGAAACTTGTTTAAAATTTATCCGTTGAAATCGAGTCCGGTCGAAAAGTCCGCCGTCTGTATGCTAGTTCGACGGACAAAAAGCCACGCTAGGGCAGCTATTGGCTACTGGCTATGAACTTCCTTGTTTTAGTCCGGTCGTACGTCATCACGTACGAATTCGACGGACTTTGGTGAATTGTGTGTAGGCAAGTCCGTTCATTCACAAAGTCCGTCGTAAAGTACGTCGAAAAATCCGCCGGGCAAAGTCCGCCGTAAAGTCCGCTCGTGTGTACGCGGCATAACAATATGCTTCATGTAGACTAATGCCCATTTAAATGAATGCCCCACACCTAATTAAAGTACATGCTCCTCCTACAATGGTATACTGGACACACAGCAAAAAAACATGTTGCCTCCTTTCCTTGCTTTCCCTGCCCTTACGAATTACATGACATACACCCTCCTTCTCTACCAGCTTTAATGGTAATTAAAATATCTAAATTTTTTCCCCGGCTCGGTGCTGCCAGCAATCAGGCTCATCCTTCCACCCCCTGTGTCTGCTGTCCTGTCAATCCGATCACGTTATCCCCCTGGAGCAGCACTAATACGACGGCTCTGATAGAGGAGGAGGAGGCAGTGGGGCTGAGAGCCGTGTGTTCCTGGAGAGCGCCGAAACCCGAGTTCTCCCTCCTCCTCCTCCTAGGCCAATGGGATCTCTTCTCCTTTCGGCCAATCAGGAAACAGGTCTCAGAACCCGCTTCCTGATTGGCTGGGAGGAGAATCAGTGTGACAATAGTGAATATTAATTCGCTATTGTCACACAACTGGGTGGGCTTGGAGCGCAGTGCTCTAGGCCCTGAGCCCACCCTTTTTTGAAGCCTATTAGAGCCTCTGGCTCTAAACACGTGCTTAAAAAAAAACAAAAAAAAACATTGGAATCCATGCATCTGCTGCCCCGCATGTTGATTAGGGGGCTGAATGAATGGATAGGGGGGCGGCACCCCTAATGGACAGGCCACCACTGGGGCATAATGAAGATTTAAATACAATGTGGAAATAAATATATTATTTTACAATTTGACCACAGATACCCTTTAAGGGATATTGATTTTCTTTACACTACCTGCAAATGTTTTAGCTATTGACACATCCTCTCACATGTCAATGCCAATGTTTTTGTATACCGTAATTGACTTCAGTTAACTACATTAATTAATCTCAAATTGATCTCAAGCTTCACATTATTATCCCCTGGTTTATGTTTTTCTTTGTTTTACTGTATGTCCACCTCCTCCCATATTATGTGCTTATCTTCTCATATTATACTTGCTTGATTATAGACTTCACATAATAATCTGTCTTTTATTGTCTTTTATATAAAAACAGTATTCTGGGAAGCCTATGTGCTTCAAAGTCTGCATCCATTGTATAGTTTCTCTGACTTGAAGGTATTCACCATTAACAGTGTAACTATAAATTCTGCAGGCTCCAACATCTCCTTTGTTTATTAGGTAATTTAAATACAGCTCAGATCACTGCACTACCTTAAAAAGCTGCAAATAGGAATTGGGCTGCCAATTTATTTGTGCTCTTCGGCAGTAAGCTGTTACACACTATGCACTTTCAAAACATGCATTCTGCAGTTTTTGAGAATGAAAAAGTCCCTCTTGTGTCTTCTACTTCCACTCTGTTTTACCTCTGAAGCCTTTGGCATTTAACACTTAAAGCTGAACTCCTGCTTTGCTTTCAGTCTTGCAAAGAGAAGCACAGAGAGACTCAGATATGACATCACTAGATCAAAAATAAGGTATGCAATGTAAACAATATTTCCTGACGGCTCCATGTCAGCACAGCTGGGTATAGGCTCCACCCCCCCATGCCTCCAGGACTTAACATATAAATTTGAGCCCACCTACAGCCTTGGCGTTCTTCTTTTTTCCTTCTATGCACAGGACCTAGGTGTGCTCCTCACCTGGCTGGTCTAAAGACCTGGCCGTCTGTCCGACCATGTGTGTGGATTAGGCTGGATGGGGGACGCAGTCCCTGGTGTCTCGGCTAAATCACCCATAATCCAGGGAGCCCCACTGCTGGTCCTCCTATCATGGCTAAAAGCCTTGTCTGGGGTCTGCTGGGTAGATGTAAAGTAGGCAGCAGTGTCGGCAGAGTCTCCCCTATGCACTCACACCCGAGCTGTGCCAGTGTTTATGGTCAGATGACAGAGGTTGGGTAACTTAAATGTGAAAAAAGCTTTGTATCCAAATGAATGCTGCATTTCTGGGTATTGTTGTGCTTTGCTCCCTGCAGCCACTATGCATAGCCTGAGCTCCTCCACAGGGAGTATTCTGCATAACAGGTGCACAAAGTAATACTTTGTCTGTTCACACATGAAAATAACCTTTTGGTGGCTTCTCATATTTGCTCTACTATTGTGCATTGTGCCAACCCCCTCAAAAGACCAGCATTTCCAGAGAAGGTAGAGGAATCACCTGTGGATGACTACTGGAACCAGCTATGACCTGTTGAGATATGGCATATCCTTTTATATATCTATGTGCTCTCCAGTTTTTCACCAAAAAAAAAAAACATGTTTATGATGTCTACAAGTCCCTTGATTTGTATACATTGCAGAATATAATTGTAATTCTGTTGCAAATTCCTACCTTTTTGTTGCTGTTCTGAACAAAACTTTAGCCTTGTACACACGATCGGATTTTCCAAAGGAAAATGTGTGATGACAGTGGTGGAAAATCCGACCGTTTGAATGCTCCATCGGACAATTGTTGGATTTTCCGTGGACAAATGTTGGATAGCAGATTTTTTAATTTTCCGCGGACAAATGTCTGTTGTCGGATTTTTTGAGCTTGTGTAGACAAGTCCGTCGGACAAAGGTCCAAAGTACAAACATGCATGCTCGGAAGCAAGGACGAGCCAGAAGTGGTCGGTCTTGTAAACTAGCGTTCGTAATGGAGAATTAACATTCGAGACGTGGCAAATTATGAAATCTCGAAATGCAGCGCACATTCTCTTCTTCTTTAATGGGATAATAATGAAACTGCTTTGCTGGTGATACTGATGGAGTTATTGCAAACAAATTTTCAAAGGCTTTTTTTTCCTAGTGATATCAAGAATAATATTATTATGCTTTTATTTATTTTTAATTTTTTTTGGGCAAGTTACCACAACACCATTATCCCATAGTTTTTAAGTTCAAAGATACAACTATGTTGGTGTTAATTTTACATTGTATTTTTTTAAATGTAACTGCCTATTCCCAAACTGGCATTTGAAGTAAGACACATAGCCAAGTATTATTCTCCACAATTTTTTTATTGTGCATTAAAAAAAATAAAAATAAAATAAAATTAGACATGCTATCTGCCAATAGAACTGAACCAACAAGTGCATTCTATGCATCCAAAAATATAGAATATATAACAAATCCAATTATTATTATTTAACAAAAAGTAAAGTAAAAGCCTCATGCATGTGTCCCGATTCTTAATATAGGGGGTCAACAATGCATAGAGTTGGTGAAAGCAGGGGTCCTTCATCTGGAGATAATTCCGAAAAAACATCTGGATTATTCTCCTGGAGCTCCCGCAGCAAAGGCATATGACATAATTGGTCATGATTAATAAAGCAACCAATTTTTGGTCCAAGCACTCCTCCTCCTCCTCCTGTTCCTGGACGAGACTTGGTTCAAAGCAATAACTCCTCCGATTCTGCAACATGTCTGGTTGACGAACGGACATTCAGAAACAAACTGAAAAGCACGAAATGAAAAGCGCAAACTGAAAAGCACGAAATGAAAAGTGCAAACTGAAAATTGCTAAATGAAAAGCGTGAAATGAAAAGCGTGGAATGAAATGCGCTAAATGAAAAGTGCGAAATGAAAAGCGCGAATCAACACTCACCAAACCTTTACTAACACGGAATTTGCAGAAGGAGCCCAAAGGGTGGTGCTAAAGAGCTGAGAAACCACGTAGTACGTTAGTACTTTCGTGTTTGTTGGCCGACAATTCCTTGCTGTTTGTATGCAAGACAAAATCCAGGCGCACGCCTTCAGAAAAAAGTCTGAGGTTTTGTCTGCGGAAAATCCAATCGTGTGTACGAGGCTTTTTTCATTATGTCCTGATTCCTGGCAGGGCAAGGTTTAGCACTTTAACCACCTGGTGAATCAGGGCTGTAGATGGAAGCTTCAGTCTCCCTCTAGCAGTGATTAACCCTTTTAGGGTTTGTTACTAAGCAAACTATTTTACTGCATTTAATTATTTTTATGGGCTGGTTTGTTAAATGGCAAGCAAAGCCCTGTGGAAAAGTTATCTATTGGTAATGACTAGTCTCAAAGCAAAACAGCCCTCTTCAGGCTCTTCAATAAAGAAGACGTGGATGAACATGGCTGTATGAGTCTTGCTTTTATATGGTTATATGTTCTGTCAAAAACCAGTCTAATAGCCTTCCCAGGCAAATCAACCTCTTCAGACTCTCCAAAGGGGAATATGTGGAGGAACATGACTGTGTGAATCTTGCTTTAATTAAACAACCAGAAATTAGGATGATGATGCCTAACAGATTGTCTTATTCATTAAACAAGTGGCCAATACACTCAAAGGAGTATTTTCACTTACCCTGTGAAGGGGTTAAATTCTCTGGCAATGAGCAGTCTCATAGCTTTCCCAAGCAAAACATCCCTCTTCAGACTCTAAGAGGAATACATGGATGGACATGACTGTATGTATCCCACTGGCTCCAACAGCCAGGGATAAAGATGACACCTAATAGGATGTCACATTCGATAAACACATTGTCAATACACTCTAAAGGAGTGATTTCTGCTCACCCTTTGAAAGTGTTATCTGCTCTGGCAATGAGAAGCTGCCTAGCCATACCAGGTGAAACAGCCCATTTTCCGAATTGGATGGACATGACTGCATAAATTCTGCTTTGTTCAAGCAACCAAGGATAAAGATGATGACACCTAACAGGTTGTCACATTCATTAAGCCTGTGGTCAATACACTCTAAAGGAGTGTTTCCACTCACCCTATGAAAGAGTGAAAGTCTCCAAGCCTTCCCAGGCAAGCAATCTGCTTCAGATTCTTCCAAAGAGAAGACAGACGAATATGACTGCAAGAATGTTGCCTTGTTCAAGCAACCAAGGATAAAGATGACGATACCTAACCGGTTGTCACATTCATTAAGCATGTGGTCAATACACTCTAAAGGAATTGCTGAATTCATCTTCTGCAAGGGCCATCTATTCTGGCAATGTCCAGTCTTCTATTCAGGGACTTCTCAAGCCAATCAATCCTCTTCAGTCTCTTCTGAACAGGAAGATAAGGACGACCTTTGTCCAGATTGGTAAGGTTGGTGAAATGCCTTCAAACAGAAGTGAAGCTTTGGAAGTATTTTAAGTACCTCCATAGGACAGCTTGACAATTCCCTTATGTTGGATGGATCAAGTGCTCCTTCTACAAGATTGGAGTATGTTGTCACAGCAGGATGTGAAAGTTATGCCCTTTTGAACTGAAAGATGTCCAGGGGTTGGGATCACCCGCCCCTCTGGTCAGTGTTTGTCCCTTGTGGGATTGGCCATATACATGTCCTTACCATCAGAAGATGTTGTGGCCTTCAAGGACGAACGCTATCACTGCATTTTTCTTGATCGTAGAAGGTCAAACCTAAATTTAATAGTGGTCAGTTTGGCTTCCTGCCTTAAGATGAATGTCTGCTGAGTTAAAAGAGACCGAAAAACCTAAGAGTCAGTTTCCATGCTCACTCCAGAGAGGTTAGCTTCTGCATTTCGGGCTGGGAGTCCAGGAAAAACTGGGAAGCCAACGCATAAACCAAGAAGTCGGTAAAGAGTTCCATGTCAGGATGCTTTCTGTTATTTTGGGATTGTGCCTCCCAAATACATGCTTTAGGGGCACTATGTGGCTCCTCTGTGGACATGGGTACGGCTTTGGTGATTGACACGTGGTCCCTTAAGGCAAGCATTTTAGGCCATATTTGGAGATATTTCATCTTTCACGTCTCTGATTAAGCCATAGAAATCGCCTCGCTCCAGCAGCTCAGGTAGGCTCAGTTTAACTCTCGCTCCCCTTCAAGTCGGGTTTCTGGATCAGTGGCCTAAACTTGTGGTTGAAGAAACTAAATTGTCTGCAATGTCATTTCCTTCTGATGATCTAATGGCTGGTGGTGCAGTCAGACACCAGCAAAGTAGTAGGGGAGCCCTACTTCAAGAGTAGGGATGAGCTTCGTCTTCGAGTCGAACCCATGTTCGACTCGAACATCGTTTGTTCGCCCGTTCGCCGAATTGCGAACGATATGGGCCGTTCGCGCCAAATTCGTGTGGCGCGTCACGGCCCATAATTCACTGCGGCATCGCAGTGCATTGCTGGCTGATGATTGGCCAAGCATGCACTATGACCCGCATGCTTGGCCAATCACAGCGCCGCCTGAACAGAGAGCCGTAATTGGCCAAAGCCAAGGAGGCTTTGGCCAATTATGGCTCAGGGGATTTAGTACACGCCCCACACTATATAAGGCCGCCTGCACGGCGGCCCTGTGCAGTGTGTTCCGGTGTGCTGAGAGATAGAGAGAGAGAGAGACAGTGTCATTTCATTTGAGTTAGCTAGATTAGGCAGGACAGTCAGTCAGTTAGCTGCACTTACAGTGTATTGTGTATATATATGCATCCCAGGTGTTGCATATATATATATACACTGTATTCAGTTTAGCTAGATCTGTTCCTGTTATCTTCCTACTGACAGGCAGGCTTGTCTTGTAACAGTATTTACAGCTACCTGAAGAAATATACTGGTGTTCTTTTGATCCTATTAGTACCACAGTCAGGCAGCTAGACTATTCAAAGTTAGTGCAGTGCGTCCTGCTCACAGTGTTCAGCTAGATCCGTTCCTGTTATCTTCCTACTGACAGGCAGGCTTGTCTTGTAACAGTATTTACAGCTACCTGAAGAAAATTACTGGTGTTCTTTTGATCCTATTAGTACCACAGTCAGGCAGCTAGACTATTTAAAGTTAGTGCAGTGCGTCCTGCTCACAGTGTTCAGCTAGATCCGTTCCTGTTATCTTCCTACTGACAGGCAGCCTTGTCTTGTAACAGTATTTACAGCTACCTGAAGAAAATTACTGGTGTTCTTTTGATCCTATTAGTACCACAGTCAGGCAGCTAGACTATTTAAAGTTAGTGCAGTGCATCCTGCTCACAGTGTTCAGCTAGATCCGTTCTTGTTATCTTCCTACTGACAGGCAGGCTTGTCTTGTAACAGTATTTACAGCTACCTGAAGAAAATTACTGGTGTTCTTTTGATCCTATTAGTACCACAGTCAGGCAGCTAGACTATTTAAAGTTAGTGCAGTGCGTCCTGCTCACAGTGTTCAGCTAGATCCATTCCTGTTATCTTCCTACTGACAGGCAGGCTTGTCTTGTAACAGTATTTACAGCTACCTGAAGAAAATTACTAGTGTTCTTTTGATCCTATTAGTACCACAGTCAGGCAGCTAGACTATTTAAAGTTAGTGCAGTGCGTCCTGCTCACAGTGTTCAGCTAGATCCGTTCCTGTTATCTTCTTACTGACAGGCAGGCTTGTCTTGTTACAGTATATACAGCTACCTGAAGAAAATTGCTGGTGTTCTTTTGATCCTATTAGTACCACAGTCAGGCAGCTAGACTATTTAAAGTTAGTGCAGTGCGTCCTGCTCACAGTGTTCAGCTAGATCCGTTCCTGTTATCTTCTTACTGACAGGCAGGCTTGTCTTGTTACAGTATATACAGCTACCTGAAGAAAATTGCTGGTGTTCTTTTGATCCTATTAGTACCACAGTCAGGTAGCTAGACTATTTAAAGTTAGTGCAGTGCGTCCTGCTCACAGTGTTCAGCTAGATCTGTTCCTGTTATCTTCTTACTGACAGGCAGGCTTGTCTTGTTACAGTATATACAGCTACCTGAAGAAAATTGCTGGTGTTCTTTTGATCCTATTAGTACCACAGTCAGGCAGCTAGACTATTTCCAGTTAGTGCAGTTCGTCCTGCTCACAGTGTTCTGCTAAACCTACAAGTTAGTGGGGTGCGTCCTGCTCACAGTGTTCAGCTAGATCCGTTCCTGTTATCTTCTTACTGACAGGCAGGCTTGTCTTGTTACAGTATATACAGCTACCTGAAGAAAATTACTGGTGTTCTTTTGATCCTATTAGTACCACAGTCAGGCAGCTGGACTATTTACAGTTAATGCAGTGCGTCCTGCTCACAGTGTTCTGCTAAACCTACAAGTTAGTGGGGTGCGTCCTGCTCACAGTGTTCAGCTAAAGCTACCTGTAGAAGGTTGGTGGTGTTCTCATACTACAGGCAGGCAGTTGATTTTGCTAGCTGCAGTATCAGTACATATATATATATATATATATATATATATATATATATATATATATATATATATCCCAGGTTAGTGCAGCTACAGGCCATTAGTATGTCTGGAAGGCCAAGAAGGAGAGGCAGACAGTCACAAGCCAATAAGAGAGGGCAAGCAGGCTCTGTGTCTAGTGCTGGTCGTGGAGACGGTGCATCCTCATCAGCACGTGGCCGTGGGACACGCTTGGCCTTTTTTTCGGCAGCTGGCCGTGTTGAGCCGCAACATGCGGAAGACTTGGTCGAGTGGATGACCAAGCCGTCCTCATCCTCCTCATCCTCTCTCACCCATGCCCAGGGTACTTTGTCTGGCAAAGCAGCGGCCTCTTCCCTCGGCTCAATGTCATCAGTGACTCCTTCCCTAGCCCCACCATGTCCTCCTGAGGAGTCCCTCGAACTGTTTGACCACAGTGTTGGGTACATGCTCCAGGAGGATGCCCAGCGTTTGGAAGGCTCTGATGATGATACTGAGCTCGATGAAGGCAGTAACATGAGCACGGACAGAGGGGGTGCCCAAGAAGGACAGCAATATGGCAGTCATGCTCCCCCTGCTGCAGCATACTGCCAGGTTTGCTCCAGTGATGAGGAGGGAGGGGATGATGAGGTCAGTGACTCAACGTGGGTGCCTGATAGGAGAGAGGAGGAGGAGGAGGAGGTGGCACATCACCAACGAGGCAGGATGCCCTCCAGGGGCCAGCCTAAGGGCAGCACATTGACTGCATCACACCCCAAAGCTCCACATGTGCAGGGCGCTGCAGTCTCTGCGCGTTATTCAAAAATTTCTTTGGTGTGGGCCTTTTTTGAGACGAGTGCATCAGATCGCACCGCTGCTATTTGCAACATATGTCTCAAGCGTATCTCGCGTGGCAAAAACATCTCCCGCTTGGGTACCACATGCTTGACCAGACATATGTTGACCTGCCATGCAGTTCGTTGGCAAGCGTATCTAAAAGACCCACACCAAAGAACAAAGAGGACCCCTCCTTGCTCCTTATCAGCTGAGATTTCCAACCCCACTAGACCTTCAGTTCTCTCTGAGACCTGCACTGAGAGGAATGAAGGTGTAGAATTAGGTGTGTCACAGCCAAGTACTTGTGGGCAATCTGCTTTTGGTACACCGACGTCAGATTGTACCAGGCAAATTTCCCTACCCCAGCTGCTGCACCGCCGAAAGAAGTTTGCTCCCAGCCATCCACATGCCCAGCGGTTGAATGCTAGCTTGGCAAAATTGCTAGCACTTCAACTGCTGCCTTTTCAGTTGGTAGACTCTGCCCCCTTCCGTGAGTTTGTGGAATGTGCGGTTCCTCAGTGGCAGGTACCCAAACGCCACTTTTTCTCATGGAAGGCCATTCCGGCTCTCTACCGGCATGTGGAAGGCAATGTCCATGCCTCGCTGGACAGGGCAGTCAGCGGTAAGGTGCATATTACCGCTGACTCATGGTCCAGCAGGCATGGACAGGGACGTTACCTAAGTTTCACGGCGCATTGGGTGACTCTGCTGGCAGCTGGGAAGGATGCAGGACAAGGTGCAGTAGTGTTGGAGGTTGTTCCGCCACCACGCCTCCAAAATGCTGATTGTGACACACCTCTCTCCTCCACCCCCTCCTCTTCTTCTTCCTCCATGGCCTCTTCCTGTGCTTTGGAACCAGCGGTGCTCCGTAGTCATTCAAGGGGCTACGCAAGTACGCAGGCCAAAAGATGCCATGCGGTGCTTGAGCTGGTGTGCTTGGGGGACAGGAGCCACACTGGGGCAGAGGTTCTGTCAGCTCTGCAGGGGAAGGTTCAGAGGTGGTTGACGCCACGCCAACTTAAGGCAGGAATGGTGGTTTGCGACAATGGCACCAACCTCCTCTCTGCCCTCCGACAGGGACAAATGACCCATGTGCCCTGTTTGGCTCACGTCCTTAACTTGGTGGTGCAACGGTTCTTGGGCAGGTACCCGGGCTTACAGGATGTCCTGAGGCAGGCCAGGAAAGCCTGTGTGCATTTCCGCCGGTCATATAATGCCAGTGCTCGGCTGACGGACCTCCAAAAGGAGTTTAACCAGAACCGCCTAATCTGTGACATGCCCACCAGGTGGAACTCAACGTTGGCCATGCTGCAGCGGCTGCACATGCAGCAGAGGGCCATCAATGAGTACCTGTGCGACTATGGCACCAGGACAGGGTCAGGGGAGCTTGTTTTTTTTTCCCCACGCCAGTGGGCCATGATCAGGGATGCATGCACTGTCCTGTCACCATTTGAGGAGGCCACGAGGATGGTGAGCAGTGACAGTGCATGCATCAGTGACACTGTCCCCCTTGTCCACCTGTTGGAGCACACGCTGCGTGGAATAATGGACAGGGCACTTGAGACAGAACAGAGGCAGGAAGAGGAGGACTTCCTTAGCTCTCAAGGCCCCCTTTATCCAGACAGTGTTCCTGCGTGCCCGCCGATCACACAGGAAGAGGACGAGGAGGAGGAGGAGGAGGAGGAGGAGGAAGATTGTGTCAGTATGGAGGTGGAGCCTGGCACTCAGCATCAGCAGCAGTCTTTAAGGGATCAGTCCCAAGAAGCACATGGACTTGTACGTGGCTGGGAGGAGGTGGCTGCGGACCATGTCGTCCTTAGTGACCCAGAGGACTCCGGACCGAATGCCTCAGCAAACCTACGCTGCATGGCCTCCCTGATCCTGAAAAGCCTGCGTAAGGATCCTCGTATTCGTGGTATCAAGGAGAAGGACCAATACTGGCTGGCAACCCTCCTTGATCCACGTTACAAGGGTAAGGTTGCGGACCTTATCTTGCCATCGCAGAGGGAGCAGAGGATGAAACATCTTCAGGAGGCCTTGCAGAAAGGTCTGTGAAACGCGTTCCCAGAGACTGGGAGGTTACAAACTCCTGTTTCTGGACAACGTGTTGCTGAGGCTTCGGTCAGTCAAAGAAGGAGCGGTGGAGAAGGTGGCCGTCTGACCGATGCGTTCAGACAATTTTTTGGTCCGCAGCCCCAAGGTATGATCGGTTCCAGCAACCATCGCCAGCGTCTGTTTCACATGGTGCAGGAATACCTAGGGGCAAGATCAGATTTGGACACCTTTCCCACCGAAAATCCTCTGGGTTACTGGGTCTTGAGGATGGATCACTAGCCAGAGCTTGCACAGTATGCAATTGAGCTACTGGCCTGTCCTGCATCCAGCGTTCTTTCGGAACGCACATTCAGTGCTGCTGGAGGCGTGGTAACCGATCACAGGGTGCGTCTGTCCACCGACTCGGTCGATCGACAGACGCATTGACCTTCATAAAAATGAATCAGTCTTGGATCACCACCAGCTACCAAGCACCCGATGCTGATGTAACCGAATATTTTTTTTTGAAATCTCAGATCCCTTCAAAGACTGCCTATGCTGATGCTGAGTGACTATCCCTGAGTAATTATCCTCTTCCTCCTCAATGATCACGCTGATAGCTTGTAAGAACATATTTGGTTCTGGGCGCCACCACCAGTGCCTAAGGCACAATTTTTCAGCCCCTGTTTACCTGGGGCGTGTAATTACAATTTTTGATGCAATACTTTGCAGCAGGGCTCGTTCCTGCGTTCCAACTAGAGTGTGTGTGAGGGGTTGCAGTGTTGTGGCACCAGCACCAGTGCCTAAGGCCCAATTTTTCTGCCCCTGTTTAACAGGGGCGTGTAATTACAATTTTTGATGCAATACTTTGCAGCAGGGCTCGTTCCTGCGTTCCAACTAGAGTGTCTGTGAGGGGTTGCAGTGTTGTGGCACCAGCACCAGTGCCTAAGGCCTAATTTTTCAGCTCCTGTTCAACAGGGGCATGTAATTACAATTATTGATGTAATATTTCACAGCAGGGCCCATTTCTGCACCCACCAACAGCGAGTGAGGACTTACAGTGTTGTGGCACCACCACCACCACCACCACAACCACCAAAGGCCCAATTTTTCTGCCCTTGTTCAACAGGGGCATGTAATTACAATTCTTAATCTAATATTTCACAGCAGGGCCCATTTCTGCACCCACCAAGAGCGAGTGAGGACTTGTGTGTGTTGTGGCACCAGCACCACCACCACCAAAGGCCCAGTTTTTCTGCCCCTGTTCAACAGGGGCATGTAATTACAATTCTTGATCTAATATTTCACAGCAGGGCCCTGTTAGGGCTTACAGTGTTGTGGCCACAACAACACCTAAGGCCCAAATTTCTGCTGAGTATATAGGGCAGGCCCCTACTTTCAAACATCTAACTTACAAACGACTCCTACTTGCAAACGGAAGGAGACAACAGGAAGTGAGATGAAATCTACCCCTAGGAAGGGAAATTCTCTCCTGTAAGAGTTAATATGGGAAAAACATTTCTCCTTTCCACTGATGCTTCCCATACTTGTTCCACAAAAAACCCCAAATTTTCAAAAAACATTTGTCATTGGGACAAAAAGTGAGGTGAAATCTTCTGAAGAGGAGGAAAGACAGCAAAACAAATGTCACAGGGGTGATAACCCTTCCCTATGTTTTCCAAAAAGCTTAAAAAAGATTTTTTGGCTGGAGCTAAACACGTTAAAAATGTACCCGTTCAAAATTACAAACAGATTCTACTTAACAACAAACCTACAGTCCCTGTCTTGTTTGCAGCGCCTGTATACTGCTATTCAGAGTATATAGGGCCTGGTGGCCCCACACCTTTCCTTATTTTAATTTGGGTGCGGGGTTCCCCTTAATATCCATACAAGACCCAAAGGGCCTGGTAATGGACTGGGGGGTACCCATGCCGTTTGTCTCACTGATTTTCATCCATATTGCCAGGACCCGACATGCAAGCAGTTTTAAATGAGATTTTTTCCTTTAAAAATGACATTTGGTGCAGGGACTGTTCTAAACACGGGAAACACGCGCCACTTTACAGGCATACTATAGACACCCCCCAGGTACGATATTTAAAGGAATATTTCACTTTTTTTTTTTTTACTTTAAGCATCATTAAAATCACTGCTCCTGAAAAAACGGCCGTTTTTAAAAGTCTTTTTTGCATTGATACATGTCCCCTGGGGTAGGACCCGGGTCCCCAAACCCTTTTTAGGACAATACCATGCAAATTAGCCTTTAAAATGAGCACTTTAATTTCGAACGTTCGAGTCCCATAGACGTCAATGGGGTTCTAACGTTCGTGCAAACTTTCGGTCCGTTCGCAGGTTCTGGTGCGAACCGAACCGGGGGGTGTTCGGCTCATCCCTATTCAAGAGCAATGGGCTCAGGGCCAATGGTCTTTTTCCAAGAGTCCAAGATGGTGTTCAATGTCCTGGAGTTGAGAGCAGCATTACAGGCTCTTAGCCTTCAGTCACCTCATCCGGGGTAAGCCTGTCCTGTTAAAGTTGGACAGCGCAATTACTGTGGCCTACATCGGGAAACAAGGCTTAGTCTCTTGCTTCTGAAGGAGGTTTCTCTAATTCTAGAATCTGCCCAAGTCAATCTTCTGGAGCTATCTGCAGCCTATGTGCCTGGTCAGAAGAATCTTCAGGCAAACTCTTTGTCCAGGACAAGTCTGGATGACAATGAATGGTCCAGACTACTGCAAGTCTTTCAAGAACTAACATAGCTTGGTAATTTTCTTCCAGAGGTAGACTGCTCACATCTCCAGTCAACACCAAGTTGCTGAAGTTCCATTCCAGGGCCCAGAATCCGCAAGCAATCGGGGTGGAGGTGCGGACTGCAGAATGGATCTCCAAGACAGCTTTTGCCTTTCTGTTGCTCCCTCTGATTCTCAGCTTCCAGCTGAGGGTGTGGCAGGGGAAGTGGACAGTTCTGGTGATGATCCCAGATTGGCCGAAGGGGCCTTGGTAACCTTTGCTCATCCTTATGAGTGTCAAGGATTGACTCCCTCTGGATGTAAGATCAAATCTTCTCCAAAGTCCCATTCATCCAGCATCCGACAGGCTCAGGCTGATGGCCTGGGTCTAGAGAGGCAGAGGCTAATGGATTTTGAATGCTCTGTGAAGATTGTAAATACTCTTACGCAGGGCTTTTTTTCTCAAACAATAGGTGCTGGAACTCAAAAACGACCCCCCAAAACCCCTCCCCCAAACACACCCTCCAAATCAAATCCCATCAAATAGTGGGTGTGGTCATATTTCACAAACAGTAGAAGGGTCTTAAAGGGGCATTAAATATCATTGCATTACATACAGAGTGCAAAGTTCATGGGGGTTACACACAGAGTGGAGAGCTGTCACTTGTAAACACAGAAACCAGACTTCTGTGTTTACAAGTGATTGTGGTGAGCAGGCACCAAAGGGTCTGGGCCAGAGGTGGTGGAACTGAGTTCCACCAAGTTCCCCCTGAAAAAAAGCCCTGCTCTTACGAAAACAAGAAAGGAAAGCGCTAACCGTGCCTATAGTAAAATATGGCATAAGTTCCCAGTATTATTGCTGATCAAGATTTTATGCTGCACTCTTCAGAAGTCTGTTCTGAAATGCCTGGAGGCATGGCTTGATTTAGGTCTATGCGTAAGTATGCTATAGGCACACAAGGTCTCTCTGCTTTCACCAGCATACAATGGGCATCCAACACTTAATTATACTGTTTTTCAAGATGCAATTTGGTTAAAACCTTGAATTGTTTCCGAAATGATATCTCCCATTGCTGTTGGACGGTATTGCATCAGATGCTTTATTCACCCTGTGGTACCAGAAGAGAGTCAGCATTGGTGGCCTTGGGGTTTAAAGAACCCATACTCACGTACTTCCCAAACAGGATGGTACTCATGCCAATGCTCAAATTTTGTGCCTGAAACGACCTTCATAGTCCATATCACACAAGAGGTTGTCCTCTTACATTCCTTTTGGGGAGTACTCAAGAAATTAGCCCATTGGATGTGGGCCAAGCTTTAAAATGTTTTATCAAGGCAACTTCTGCCATCAGGAAGTCGGAGCATCTGTTTGTCATTCCAGGTAGAACACATAATGATTTTACGGCTTCCAGCAAGATTATTGCCTCTTGCTGGGAAAGCTTGTCTACTTGGCCTACAAGTTGAAAGGGTTGGCTATGCCAGGAGAATCATGGCACTCTTCACTAGAAGGGTCTCGACCTTAAGGATGGCAGCAGGCCGAGTGTCTGAAACTATCTGCAAGGCAGCTACGTGGGCACCAAAATATTCATATTCATGGCTTAATGACAGTTGAGTTTGGCAGAGGCATCCTGGCTTCTGTTTTTTTAGTCAGAATTGAGGAGTGCGTAGCATTAGCTATCCCCTGTTTTGGCTAGTTAGTTCCCAGCTGTGCTGACAACATGGAGCCGTCAGGAAAACGGAAAATTGAATTCAAATACTCAAATACTTACCGTAATTTTCCTTTCCTGACGAGCTCCGTGGCAGCACAGATCCCACCCAGCTTGGTAGGACTAGTTACAGAACACCGAGGCTGTAGGTGGGCTCAAATTTATGAGTTAAGTCCTGAAGTCATGGGGGGCAGAGCCTATAGCCAGCTGTGCTGCCATGAAGCAGGAAAAGGAAAACTACGGTAAGTATTTTAATTCCATTTTCTGTTATTCTTCCTTTTTTTTTTAATGAGCAAGCTGACGAGGGAAGAAAGGGAAAACCATGAAATGCAAACTATAAGCAGATTAAACCAATAATAAGGAAGTGGCAGATGCCTGTGTCCCCTACTATGTGCTATGGGGTCTTTCTCTAACTCCTACATTGCTGATAAGCCTTGTAGGGATGCAGTACATAGTTAGTAAGGTTGAATAAAGACAACAGTCCATCCAGTGTGAGTGCGTGTCTACAATTGTCCCTATCCCTGTACACTGTGTCTCATTAAGATGCTCATCTATTATATTATTATTTATTTAAGGTACCCATATAGCGCCGTCAATTTACGCAGTGCTCCACACTCACATCAGTCCCTACCCTCAAGGAGGCCACAATCCAAGGTCCCCAACTCACATTCATATACTAGGGCCAATTTTGGACAGAAGCCAATAACCTACAAGCATGTCTTTGGAGTATGGGAGGAAACCCAAGCAGGCACAGGGAGAACATGCAAACTCCAGGCAGGTAGTGTCTTGGTTGGGATTTGAACCAGTGACCCTTTTTACTGCTAGGTGAGAGTGCTACCCACTACACCACTGTGCCGCCCAAGGTTGTCATAGAAAGATCACCAACCATGGTGTTCTGCTGTTTTCATGAAGCTATGAACAACCCCTTCCCACCAGTTAGGATCTACCTGCATTGCAAAGAGAGGCACAGAGACCCAGATATCACTGGATCAGAAATAAGGTATGTAATGGAAATAGTATTTTTTTAAATGTATTTTCATTGGTGTTGATAAGAGGAGAAAGAGAAAACCAGGGAATGCAAAATATAAGCAGATGAATTATTGAACAAGAAAGAAACTCTCTACTTACAACCCAAGACATGCAGGGTACCCATTATTTATACATTACCCAAGATCCATAAAGATAAGCAAAAACCTCCAGGTAGACCCATAGTGAATGGGATTAATTCAGTTGGTGCGCATATTGGAGAATACATTGATTGGTTTTTACAACCTGTGGTAAAGAAGACCAGATCCTATTTGAGAGACACGAAACACCTCATCCAACTTTTAAATGATATTACTTTGACGGATGCACCTATATACTTGGCAACGGCCGATGTCGCATCCCTCTATACAATCTTTAATCACCATGAGGCTATCCAGGCAGCCAAATGGGTCCTTAGAAATTTGAGTATCTAAAATGTAAACAGAGGAGGTTTCTCCTTGACTGTTTAAGATATAGCCTAAACTCCAATTATTTCTGGCATAATAATAACTACTACAAACAAATATGTGGAATTGCGATGGGCGTGAAGTATGCGCCCAGCGTCGCTAACTTGTATATGTCAGAATGGGAAGAGGAAGCTCTTTAAATTCCCTCACATTGTTTAAATGATACATAGATTACATTATTATAGTCTGGAGTGGGAACAGAGAGAGCCTCATTGACTTTTGCTTTAATCTCAACACCAATAATAAAAATAGATTTATTAGATAAATAGACTTAGTAATAAAAAAGGAAGGGAATAAACTAACTACTCACACATATTTCAAAATGGTAGATAGGAACAGTTATATACCCCTTGATAGCTGTCATCATTCTTTATGGTTGGGTAATATACCAAAGGGTCAGTTAATTCGATTAAGGCGAATCTGTACCACAAAAGAAAAGTTAGATTTGTCCAAAAAGGATATCGTGCTGAGTTTATTGAGGAAAAAATACAGGATGTTGCATCATTGGATAGAGAGATATTGATACAAGATAATGTCAAATTCAGTTAATCAAGATAGTCCACCGATTATTATGGATTTTAATATTTAGTACAAGCAAACTGAGAGAATTTAAAAAAAATACTGGGATATCATTAGAGCTGATTGCCATCTAGGCACCATTCTTCTGGAAAAACCTCAATTTGTGTACAGAAGAGCCCCCACTTTGAGGGATCGCTTGGCTAAAAATGTCCTGGACCCTCCGAATAAGAGAAAGTTTTCTTTCTTCGAAGGTAAGGGATACTATCCATGTAAAAATTGCTATGCATGTCGACATACGAAAGAAAGCAAGAAAAAGAAATTGAGCTTTACTTCGACTGTAACCTCACAGAATTATCTAATAGAAGATTTTATTTCATGCCGTAGTGAAGGGGTTGTCTACTTACTTGAATGTCCCTGCCAAATTCAATATATTGGCAGAACGAAGAGGGCATTGTGGAAGAGATTGAGGGAACACGTTCAGAACATCAAAAAGAGTTTTGATAAACATAGTTTATCAAGACATTACGCCAAATTTTATAACAGTGATCCCTCGTCACTAAAAATTTGTGGAATAGAAAAATATAAACCCCATTGGAGGGGAGACAATAAAATTATTCAGATTAGCCAAGCTGAGTCTAGATGGATATATGAATTACGTACATTGGCGCCACTAGGGCACAATGTAGAATTCAATCTTAAAGAGGGAGTCCACCCAAACCGCAAAAAAAAAAATATTAAAAGCCAGCAGCTACAAATACTGCAGCTGCTGACTTTTAATAAATGGCCACTTACCTGTCCCAGGGTCCAGTGATGTCGGCAGGGGACGCCGAGAACCCGCTCGGTTCTCGGCAGCAGCCGCCGCCATCCTAGGTGAGGGAATCAGGAAGTGAAGCGTTGCGGCTTCACTTCCTGGTTCCCTACTGCGCATGCGCGAGTCGCGCTGCGCATTGTAAGTGGTCCCCGCTATCTCCTGGGAGCTGTGTGTTTCCCAGGAGACAGCGGGGAGGGACAGGAAGAGGCATAGACTCCCATGGGAGTCTATGCCGGAAGTGGGTGCAAATACCTGCCTTAGACAGGTATCTTCACCCCCCTCCCCCCTGAAAGGTGCCAAATGTGACACCGGAGGGGGGGAGGGTTCCAAAAAAGTTCAATTTTTGTGTGGAACTCCGCTTTAACTGTTTTATTTCCAATTTTTTATGTTTTTAATAATTTAATTTTTTTATGATAATATTGATTGTTGTTTTTTATTATCATTGGTTATAATGTGGTTATAGGAGCCTTGGAGTGGAAGATGACCATCCACTACCATGAGCCTTTAGTTATCATTCTCTGGCTTCTGATAGTTGGAATAGTTTTATTTATGTATTGAAGGTCCCTCTTTTTGTTTGCTTACAGGAATTAGTCATATTGTTATTCCATCTCAGTTCCACTGGGTGTCACCAGTGGAGCTGAGAGTCTTGAGTTATCCCTTTTTAGTTATCCCTGTAAAGTATGTTATACCCATAAGATGTCATTAAGGAATTACTGATTATGTTGGGAGTTGTATTTCTTTTCTCCCACTAGATGGCGTCTGGTAACTTGATGGGCTCTGTTGTTTCCACTAGTTATCATCGGGTTTCGTTTGATTAAGCGCTTTAGCAATTTCCTTATATTCACCAACAGATGGTGCCTGGGATTCGGACGGATTGATTTCCTAATTTTAAATGATTATTTTATTGATTATTAAAGTAATGTGTCATTACTGGTTATCTTTATTTATGCCATATATGGATGGATTATGCTGTTTTTTTATATTCATATTGTTTTTATTTGTTTACCCGCTGTTGCTATGACAGCGGTTGAGATCGTATAAACTGGCTGGCCGACACCTGACTCCTTGACCCTTTGAGAAAGTCACGTGTGTTGTGACGCAACGCATCAGGGAGGAGCCAGGTGCCGCTGCTTCCGGGTACGGCCAAACCCGGAAGCTTTCGCTTCTACTGCTGCTGTTATCGATTCTTTTATGTAAGTTACTACTTGTGTTTTTTGCTAATAAATCTTAACCACTACACTATGGAGCCATCTCTTCTCTTTTATTACCCATTCCCTTACACCTATTGAACGAGGGAGAGTGCAATTGCTGGTTGGATATCGTATGTCCCCTGGGGCTGTGACCACTAACGGAAGCTGCTTTCCCTGTGGATAAGCCACTTGTTGGTTGACGCTCGATTTGGCCCATTGGGGGCCGCTGCTACAGGTGAGAGGCTGGGGGAAACAGGTGTCCCACTCCGGAGCCTGATTGGAGGAGCACATCCACCTTGGACACTTCTCGCCACATTAATTGCTCACTGCACTTGCACCTTCCTGTATGATCAGCAGATCTGACCTTGTTGATATTGGGAGCTACATTGCACGAAGTTGGGACTACACTTATCACTCATCATTAATTATTTGGACATTTATTACACTTATTTGTGAGTCACGGATTTATATAAATTCTCTTTGAACATTGTTTATGTATTTTGGTGGAATCACACTTCACTCTATATGAGTTTACCTCATTCTTCATTAGATTGTATGATTACTATTTATTTATTTATGATATTTATGCACGATTGCACTTTTCATTCATATTTATTACACTCATTTGTGAGTCACGGGCTCATATGAATTTTTGCACATTATTTATGTGTTTTGGTGGAATCACACTTCACCCTATATGAGTTTATCTCTGACATAGACAGGTATAAAAACATATACATCAATGAATATGGCTAAAAATGTATCATGGGCCAACAAGTGGTCTATAGTCCCTATGGACACAATTTACAAAGGCTGTTAAGCCACAGAAACCTGATCTCGAAGGTTGCCCCAAAAACATAGAAGGTGACCTGAACAGGTAGGATCTTGATGCAAATGGTAGGCCACCAGAGGCCAACTCAGGGTATATTGATTCTGCTTGATATTTGTTCAAACTGTGCTCGACTAGTTTTGTGCATAAACGTGCTTCTTCTGGAGCTAGATAGATAAAGTAGTCACAAATTTCTTGGTCGGTGAGGCAGGACCGATAGGTGGACACTGGCTTCAGGGACCCAACCAGGTCATACAGTGCAGATACAGAGGTGCAGTAGAAAGAGGGCAAGTGCCAAGATCTATGATATCGAAGGGTAAATGTGGGCAGGGGCTGACTGACAGGTCGGTCACTTCAGGCGTGAAGGGGGCCCGCCAGCACTACCTGCTGGAACTCTCAGGGCCGGTCCAGGGACAAAAAAACTTGCAGCCATGGGCCCCATCTTTTTGGGCCCGCCCGGGCTCCAGAGATGCCTCGGAGGGTAAGGGGGAGGGTGCTGCCAGATCACACAGGGGGGATCTCCCACTTACCCGGTGACCACTGTCATCCTATGTCCCACCTCCTGGCTCCTTTGATAGGCATCACACTGGTCCAATGCTGGGACGTGTGACATCTATCAAATGAGCTGGCCCAGGAGGCAGGACATCAGTTAACAGTGGCTGCTAGGTGCCACAGCGAGAGATACCTGCTCTGTGTGATCCAGTGGCACTCATGCCCCCATGCACTGATCAGGCTGCTTTGAATGGCACTAGTGAAGCTACATTGAGGGGCACTGGTGAGGCTGCATTGAGGGGCACTGGTGAGGCGGGGCTGATGGGCACGGATGAGGCTGCATTAATGGGCATTGATCAGTCTGCATTATTGGGCACTGGTGAGGCTGCATTAATGGACACTGGTGGGGCTGCATTCATGGGTACTGGTGAGGCTGCATACATGGGCACTGATCAGGCTGCATTGATGGGCACTGATCAGGCTGCATTGATGGGCACTGATCAGGCTGCATTAATGGGCACTGGTGAGGCTACATTGATGGGCACTGGTGAGGATGCATTGATGGGCACTGGTGAGGCTGCATTGATGGGCATTGATCAGGCTTCACTGATGGACACTGGTGGGGTTGTATTGATGGGCACCAATGAGGCTGTGCTGATAGGCACTGGTGAGGCTGCATTGATGGACACTGATGAGGCTGCATTAATGGGCACTGATGAGAGCTCTTTCTAACAAAGCCTCTCAAATAGACACAGAGAGGACCCGCACACATGCGTCATTACATGTTGCGCCACGTGCCTCCACGCACTGGGCCTGCTGCAAACCTTCTAGTTCTACCGTCCCGTATGGGGCAAAGGCTGCCGCCTCCCTCCAAGTCTTTCCCTCGCCTCTGCAAACAGTGCATGGAATGGAGGAAGAGGAGAGGACACACCAGCCAGCCACAGCAGTGCCAGGGTGTGAGCCAGCCAGTCACCATGCCAGTGACTATCCCACAGCAGGGCCAGGTTGCCAGCCAACCACCCACAGTGACCCACCAACAGCAGGGCCAGGGTGCCAGCCAGCCACCCACGGTGCCCCACCCACAGCACAGCCAGGGTGCCAGCCAGCCATCTATGGTGACCCACCCACACCAGGGAGCCAGTCAGCCACAGCAGGGTGCCAGCCAGCCACCCACAGGAGCCAGCCACAGAGGATGTGGGAGCCAGCCAGCCACAGAGGATATGGGAACCAGCCACAGCTACAGTACCCATAGTTAAGCTAAGAGGAGCGCTACACAGTGCCAATCTTATTTCTACTTTGTGAGAGCTTGGGGCAGGGTTGAGAATCATTGCACAAGGAGGGGGTCCCATGAGGACCAGAGTGAATGAAGGTGTTCAATGTACACTCTGTTAGAAAGAGCCCCCCTTCCATGTCCCATTTTATTCCTTTGTAATCTCTAATGGGACCTGGGGAGGACTCTTTCTAACAGACTCTATAATGGACACTGAAAGGGCCTCTGTTAGAGAGACCCCCCTCCAGGTCCTAATGGATCCCGGAGGGGGGGTCTCTCTCTAACAGAGACTCTCTAATGGACACTGTTAGAGAGAGACCTCCCTTCAGGTCCCATTAGTCTCTGTTGTAGACTATAATGGGGCCTGGAGGGGACGCTTTCTAACAGACTGTCTAATGGACACTGTCCACACTCCAGGCCCCATTTAAAAAAAAGGCAGAAGTTGTACTTTGTGCAAAATGTAGGGGTGGGGTCAGGGGCAGGGGTGGTTCATGGGCGGAGCCTGACAGAGGGCCCTTGCTTTATTTGGTCCGGGGGCCCTGAGTGTTTTCAGTCCACCCCTGTATGTGGGTAAACATATAGTCCTCACTGGAGTGATTCGGTTAAATAATCACCCAAGAAAGTCCTCAGTTTAATCATTCTGAAACTGGTCATCAATTTAAGAGCATGTAGGTCTAGTGAATATATAGATCAGGGATCACCAAACTACGGCCCTCCAGCTGTTGCAGAACTACATGTCCCATGAGGCATTGTAAAACTCTGACATTCACAGACATGACTAGGCATGATGGGTGTGACGAGAGTCACTTTGGGCGGGGGGGCCTGTGGAACCCAGAATCCCCTGGAGAGGTTGGGAAACCCTTCTTTCAGCTTCTAATAGGGGCACAGGGTGATCCGGTCTGATCTGTACTAATCGAACTCACTGTACAACCAAACTAGAATGTTATATATTATATGTTGTCTCATACTGTTGTGTACTCTTTGCTGGGTCGTTTGGGGTGTGGCTGTATTCCATTGTTCTATTGTTTGTGTCTGCCTTGTGAGAAATGTATTAAGGGATGGATATTTGTATTCCTTGTTGCTGATTGGACAGTTTACCCCGTCCTAAATCCAAGGGAGGGAGCGTTGTCCCTGAGCGGATATCTGTTGTTACATGTGTTTCAATAAACAGTTCATGTCCAGCTTTGTAACTGGGCTAGTCTCGTCTGGCTCTTACAATATTCGGCTGTAAAATCTGATATCTGAAATTTTCAGATTGGAGGAAGCAGCGTACTGACGGAAGCACTCAAGCGTAGTGCGACAGGGGATCCGTTACATTGGTGGCAAGCAGTGGGACGCTTCCTGAAGTCTGGGACATCCACACCTCCACCTGGATCCAAGATCAAGATAGCAGACTTCAGTCACCCCAGCAGAGATATGGATCTGACATCAGAGTTCCCAGGGCTGCTGCAGATCGTCCTTTCAGCATACTCCAGGACTGTGTCTGCAGATGAATACCCGGAGCTCAGGCAGCAGATTCGGGTGGCGCTCTGGATTGGAGCCCTCCAGGTCACTGGTATGAAACAGGTCAAGTGCTTTCCAACCCCAGAGCAAAGAGCCAGTGACCAACGGGAGTTGCGGATTGCATTACTGGGAGAGCAATGGGTGACAGAGTTGGACAGGCTGGTGCAGCAGGAGATAGAGCTGGACAATTGTTATCGGGCTCTGCAATGGCACGCAGAGCATGAATATTTAGGGGAGACTCCAGAATGCACCCTGGAGGGATATGACTTTGGCGGCCCTGGATTGCTGTGGGAGAGCCTTACAGATGGTTTCGTGTTTGGTGATGAAGGATACCCTTGAGGACCTGCAAGATTATAGAGAGGCTATGCTCGGTCTTGCAGGGGTTTTAGAACTTAAACCTGATTGCATTATTTGCTAAGGAAAGAACAGCATCTGGAAAGGCCATACAGGAAAGCGCTAGAACACGTTCAGCAGCATGCCAGAGAATCAGCAGTGGAAACTGCAGAGATTGCCATCCCCAAAGCTAAAGTGCTGACAACAGGGCAGACCTCTGCTAATCTCTGCCCAGCACCAACAACATCTTCTGGGTTCTATGAACAGGAGATGGTGAACCTTTATCCCCAGACACCAATTATAGAGACTGGGATTTTAATAGACTTCTCTGCTGAGGAAGGACAACCTGGTGAGCCTCCAGCAGAAGAGCTGGTATCAGGGCCGAACTTCACTGAGCTCTGCCCAGCACCAACATCTGTGGAGTTACCAGAGACCTCTCCAGCTGAAGCGCTGGCCACCGGACAGAGGGTCCAAGACCTCTGTCCCACATCTGTGGCCGTTCCGAAGGCCCAAGGTGAGAAAGTGGCGGTCTTTCCCCCCCAGCAAGGATCCATGCACCTGGGAGACAGTACCAGAGACATGTCATCCCAGCAGGCAGATGAGGGTAAGGGAGATGAAGCAGCCAGCTTCCCTTCCCAGCAGCAGATGGCACCCCAGAATGATGCCAGCAACCCAGCAGAAGGGCTGGCAACAGGGCAGAGTGCTGCTAGCCTCTGCCCTCAACTAACAGAAGAGGGAGTTTCTGTGAAAGTGGATGGGACTTCGGTCTCCACTGACACAACCCCAGAAAATGGTGCGGTACTGAGACAGGAGGATGTCAGCCATGCTTTGCATGCAGCGGGGGATTTTCATGCAGAAAAATTGGATGAGTTTTCAGTCTCCATCTGTATACTCCAGGGATGCTGGGCAATCGGCCCAGATCCCCCACAACACAAGGGAGTGAGCCCAGTCACCCTGTCTTCTCTCCAGCGGCTGAAAGAAATCCAGGGAAAAGGGCCAGTCCGTGCTTCTACCCAGTATGTTCTCTGAGAAAGGCAGAGGTTGGCTGGGTAAGTAATGCTCTTTTTGGAACAATTTGGGGTACTATGTGGATACAGGCATTGGGGGACTGGAACTACAGACTAACTTAGGAGTAAACCCATCTGGAATGTTGTGTGTATGTAATAAATATAAATATATGTAGCGCCCTATTCTCGTAGGAGCGGCTAAAAGTTTGTTCTAGCTTGAAGCGCTTTCCATTACCCTTTTTTCCCAACCAGGTATGACACACAGACAGTCATTGAACGATTAAACTATGTACATTTTTATTGTGGTTTCCATGTGAAATGCTGCACTGCACTGGAAAGTCACTCTGAATAACTTCCAGTGTGTAAAGTGATGAAAATACACAACATTTCATACAGATTATAAGAAGCCCTTATTAGTAAACTTCCATCTTGCATGAATTCTCGTAAGGTAATACATCTTTTTGAGTGATGAGAGACACAACTTTAACTCCAGAATAAACTAAATCCCCGTTAGTGAAGCTTCTATCTGGCGTGGATCCTCATAAAGTAATGCATCTTTCCTTCCTCCTGTTAGCCACCACTTCCTGACTGTACAGTCCTTCTGATTCTAACTCCATGAACAATACTCTGAATAACGTTTGGGAGATAACTTTCAGATTCCCCCAGGGTATTAGTTCTCTAGGGCCCAGCTCTGTTCCCCTGAACCCACACACTAATCCCTACAAAGTCCCTCAGAAGTTCTGTTCCCCTGGGTTACACTCACATGTGTTGCCGAGTAATCATCCATGCCGCACATAGAAGATCCTCCCCCAGTCCTGGTGTGTCAGTAACGGCAACCTTTTGAAGGATTTCCTGCAGTCTCTCTTTCATCTGTATATCTTGCTTTCCCTCTCCTCCGCAGGGGAAAAGCACTAAAGCTGTACCAGTATATGCATCCTCTAGCTGAATCTCTCCAACTCCCATGAGCGTAATTGCCCAGAAAGCATGTCCCTCTCCCCTGAAGGGGAGAGCACCCATGGATCCTCCTGAATCCTATTTCTTCCAAAAAGACCGAACACCAACCAACAACCCCCAAGGCTAATGGATCAATAAAATACCGCGCCTAACTAGTAAATGAGAACAGCTGCCAACACTACAAAACGACTGAAACCATGTAATATAAGAAAAAAGTGTAGCGCTAAAGTAAATAAAATGAATAAGAGGTTTTTTGAAGCAAGGGGAGGTGAAGCTCAGATTTACAAATGGCCTGTAACCTCGGCTTGATCAAAAACCAGATAAATGTATACACAAATAGTGTGATAACAACTCTGAAATAATTGACAAAGTGCAGTGCTCTATCTTTTCAAAGAAGTGCAAAATGTGCAAAAAAAAAGGGCAAATGTGCATAAAACTAATATAGAGTACGTGAATAGACTAATATAGAGTAAGTGAATAAACAAATAAATTCAAAAGTCCATATTAAGCTAGTAATAAAATGTAACAAAACTGTCCAACATGTTGGTGAGGAAGTGTTAATCACATATAGATAATGAAGACTCAATAGTATAGTCCATATGTTGCCTGATGTAGTTGACACAAGAGGGCCCAAGGCAAATATCCTTATAGTAATGCAACTCCGACTCAGAGGGGGCCCAAGGCAAGTAACCTTACAACACAAAGGCTCAAGAAAAAGTAAGGTAGAATACTCTTACCAACTTCGGTGGACTCACAAGCCGTGGGCGGTGAGTCAAACGAGCTTGTACTGTCCTATGATAAGTGACAGTAGAGAAGTGGATGGTACACCCGGAGACGTCCTCCTTGGATGGGGGGCCTGGAGCTTGTCCTGAAGGTCTGTACGATCGTTGTTTTCATCGGCATACATCAGCATATATGGACCATAAAGGAAACAACCACAAAGAACCTCCACATAGTGTAAATCCGGAAAAATTGGTTTCTCAATGGGCATTTATTAGATCAATCACGATCAACAAAACAATCCATAAAAAATCTTGGTTAAAAATTGGAATCGATTCAAATAAAAAGATGACAAAGTAAGCGTGGTGAGGATGGCTGGGTACAGGCCTTAAATAGAAGTGCCGCCTCCGCCCAAACAAATTAATGATTGGTCCAAAGGGGTCTTCCAAATCTGCCTGTCACTCTAAACTTGTATTCCTATTATCTTCCAGGTCAAACTCTAGAAAATAAAGGAAACTGTCCAAGCAGAGTGCGAAGGGGTCACACCCTCCTCTACTCTAGTAAAGTTCCCATGCCCGTCAAACCCACCAGTATACACCACAGGGTGAAATACTGACATTTACGGCCTATTTTTACTCCTAACTTCCTATTATAGCACTCACCTAAACAGGTGGGCACTACATATATATAAAAATATTTTGTTTCATAGTGTTGTGTACTCTTTGCTGGGTCGTTTGGGGTGTGGCTCTATTCCATTGTTCTATTGTTTGTGTCTGCCTTGGAGAAATGTATTATGGGACAGATATTTGTATTCCTTATTGCTGATTGGACAGTTTACCCCGCCCTGAATCCAAGGGAGGGGGCATTGTCCCTGAGTTGATCTCTGTTGTTACATGTGTTTCAATAAACAGTTCATGTCCAGCTTTGTAACTGAGCTAGTCTCGTCTAGTTGTTACAATATTCGGCTGTAAAATCTGATATCTGAAGTTCCAGACTGCAGAAAGCAGTTTACTGACGGAAGCACTCAAGCGGAGTGCGACGGGGATCCGTTACAATGGGAGTTGTAATTCATGAACTACTGGAGGGCCATAGTTTGAGGACCCCTGATATAGATAATATGACGTAAGAGAGTTCGATTAGATGTAGGAACGAACACTAGGCCAGGACATCAAGAGGCTCAGTAATATTGGCCAGAGTATGCAATGTCATCCAGAGGTCCAGTTGGACGTGACCTCACATCCAACCGGACCTCTGGGATGGCATTGACTTCACCCAGTTCCAGTATTTAAGCAGCCATTGGTACTGTGGCTGCTTGAATACAAAAGCTGGCGGTGTAGGTTTCTCCATCCATAATAAACATCTAAATCTATTGATTTCCTGTATCGCCAACTTAGGATATGGTAAACAGAGACACACAATTACCTACCTAGATGGCAGCCTTTATCCAATCAAGAAGCAACCCCTCGGCACAAATTAGTTCAGTAGAATAAATTAATTTCTGATCGTAAGCATGTCTTTGACTTTATGCTAAATCATAGTGCATGTATACTATATTTTACTTATGTTATTTTCTGAAGTGCCTTTTGAAACATCCAATGAACTTAAAGAAATGGGTGTTAGTTGTGTTTGGATTTTAATACAAAACAGAAACAGAAGTGAGCCATCCTTTATTTATTTTTTTCATTGATAGATGGGGCATGGGAGGGGGGAATCTTTCAGTCAAGTGCTGCAAGCATCAACGTTTTCCTTTTCCTTTGTTACTGCAATAAAGGTAAAAAAAAATCCAAGTAAATAAAAACAAAAGATTGATTAAGACCTTGACAGAAAACACAGCTCTACAAAGAAGCATTGTATGAACAGTAAGGGATTCAGCTGGATTTTTGACACTTAAGAATCAGGAACAAAAAGCAATTCAAATCATCAAAAGAGTTTCAGAACTGTGCCTCTTGGCAGCCTGATTATCAATCTAACCCTTTCAGATTTTTTTTTTATTGGTTTTACATGATGGATAGGTCTGTGAGTTTCAGCAACACCATTTTTAGATTTAAACTGTGAAGACCTAAATGATGTTCTTTTCTTATTCAATATGTATATGATTTTAATACATAATGGCAATTACTTAAATTGAATGTTAGTACTCAGACACTTAATGGCAATTGGCACTAGCTCTTGTGGCCTTCCTTTACACCCTCTGTAGGCTACTGGTGTGTTGTAGAAACCCTTGTGTGGTAACTCAAGAGCAGAGCCGTTACTACAGTATACAGTAAGAATAAAGAGGGGCGTGGTCTGGTCCTGGTCCGTGATGGCCACTTAGCTCCAGGGCTCCGACACTACAAGGTTCAGCACCTTCACTAACAGAGGTACTACCCACAGAATGACGGAGATAACACTGTGCAGTGTCCCTGCTACCAGGTCCCGCTCACCTCGAGACCAGGGAACCCAGCTAAGTGGTAATATACCAGAGCTATTCCGCACACAAATGCAGAAGAGCGCCATGTCTGAAACAGGGCTCTTCATGGAGATCCCGCTCTCCCAGCATGAGCCCTCACTGTTCAAAAAACAGAAACAATGCTGCTGCGGGTACATCTCTGACCTGAGAGATGACATGCACACCATCAGTGCCAGAGTGGGGGGCGGTGGAGAAAACGACAGCCCGCCATGATGCCTCTCTCTACCAAGTTCAGCAAATCACTGACTCACTCCATCCACCTGCGAGAACTCCACCGTCATCTGGAAGACCTGGACAACCGTGGCAGGCGTCACAACTTAAGGGTAAGAGGGTTGCCTGAAACCATTGAACCCAACCAGCTTTCCCGCACCACTGTTGCCCTATTCAATGACCTTCCAGGGAGGCCCCCAGATGCCCCAATAGAGATGGAGCGCTTACACAGAGCTCTCAGACCCCGGGAAAGAGACACAGACCCCTGAAGGGATGTTGTCTGCTGCCTGGTCAGCTTCACCTAAAAGGAAGAAATCATTAGGAAAGCTCGCAACAGAGGTCACCTAACGCCCATAGCGCAGAGGTTAAAATCTTCCAGGATCTGAGTGCGCATGCGTGAGAACTCTGTGATGGCCGCCTGAGCCCGGAGCTCCGCATCACCCCAAACCCACGAGCCACACAGCCACCGCCAATGACGTGCCCTCCCTTAGGAGACCCCCAGGAGTACCCCTGGATGTCCGGTCCCACGTGAGATGGGACCTCGGGCCGCTTTTTGACAAGGCAGGGGAGGATGGCCACTGCTGCATCCCAGCCACATCTGGCCTACGCCGAGAGGACACAGGTACTCAGGCAAATCCCAGCCCCTGCAACCCTCACCTACTCTCAGGTGGCCCAAGGCAGCCCACAACCACCTCAGGCTCCCTCCACAGAATCCCTCCTGGGCCACACGATGGAGGAATACGCCATGTCCCTGGTCGGGCCTTCTCTGCCCCACCTTCATGCTACCCCTTCCTCAGGCTTGCCGGACCACAACTCCGCCACACTGCAAGCAGACTGTCACGGAACGTCCCATACTCCGCTTGAGTGCTTCCGTCAGTATACCACTTCCTCCCAGTCTGCATATAGATATCAGATATTCCAACCGCTCATAAGCACAAAACAAGACGAGACTTGTTTCACTGCTAACATGGACTATATTTATCAGAACCAAAATTACAAGTCTTTATATACCATTAGAGGAGGTCCCCCCTCCTGCTCATATTACTCCAACAGTACAACTGTAACCTAATTAACATAAGCTAGTTTACTAAATCATTTACACAGACTAAAACAAACATTTGGTCTGGTTGATGGTACAACACCCCTAAGCTAGACACCTCATCCCAATATGAATAGAAACAACAAGAGAAAATAGGGGGATTTTTGCTGTGCCAAATACAAAGAGAAGGAATTGGCTTTCATCAGTTAAAATAGAATTTTATTGCATAACATATTTATAAAAAACAAGCAACTTTGGAGCAATATAAAATAACAGGTGTTTGGTGGTCATAAATGAAGAGATGAATCACAGATCACAAATAGAAACATTGCACACTAGCCCGGCATGTTTCGCTGTTAGCTTCCTCAGGGGATGTGCAAGGCTTACTTGGAACCACTAAACAGATAAGATATAAAGATGTTATAACATATTACAAACAAAATATACGTACAGAGAATTTGAGTAGAATATGAGCTTGGTTGCCAAAAAGAGGGGGTGGGTATAGGCACTTAACCAAACAAATGCTAGCAGCTGCAGATCACCAGGCTTGACCGCAGACAAACACCCCAAGGGACCCGATTCACAGGAATCAGTCAGGTAGATAGAGGGCAGATAGGGAGGCACTGGGGAACAATGAGAGTCCATGAAGTTAAACTGATAAAAAAAGGTAGCTAAATAAATTCAAAAAAGAGGGGACAATCATCTCTCAGAGTAAATACTCACAGGAAATGTTTGTCTAGCCACTTGACGACCGCCTCACGCCGATGTACGTCGGCAAGGTGGCACGGACAGGCAAAATCACGTACATGTACGTGATTTGCCTTCCGCGGGTGGGGGGTCCGATCGGACCCCCCCCCCCGGTGCCCGAGGCGGTCGTCTTTTGTCCAGCGGCGATCAGAGGTGAGGGGGAGACCATCCGTTCGTGGCCCCCCCCTCGCGATCGCCACTGGCCAATCGAATCATTCCTTTGCTGCTGTATGCTAAACAGCAGCAAAGGAAATGATGTCATCTCTCCTCGGCTCGGTGATTTCCGTTCCGGCCCGAGGAGAGACGACATGTGAGTGAGTGCACCAACACACACAGTAGAACATGCCAGGCACACAAAACACCCCGATCCCCCCCCGATCACCCCCCCCCCTGTCACAAACGGACACCAAGCAGTTTTTTTTTTTTTTCTGATTACTGCATAGTGTCAGTTTGTGACAGTTACAGTGTTAGGTCAGTTACTGTTACCCCCCTTTAGGTCTAGGGTACCCCCCTAACCCCCCCTAATAAAGTTTTAACCCCTTGATCACCCCCTGTCACCAGTGTCGCTAAGCGATCATTTTTCTGATCGCTGTATTAGTGTCGCTGGTGACGCTAGTTAGGGACGTAAATATTTAGGTTCGCCGTCAGCGTTTTATAACGTCAGGGACCCCCATATACTACCGAATAAATGTTTTAACCCCTTGATGGCCCCCTAGTTAACCCTTTCACCACTGATCACCGTATAACCGTTACGGGTGACGCTGGTTAGTTCGTTTATTTTTTATAGTGTCAGGGCACCCGCCGTTTATTACCGAATAAAGGTTTATCCCCCTGATCGCCCGGCGGTGATATGCGTCGCCCCAGGCAGCGTCAGATTAGCGCCAGTACCGCTAACACCCACGCACGCAGCATATGCCTCCCTTAGTGGTCTAGTATCTGAACGGATCAATATCTAATCTGATCAGATCTATACTAGCGTCCCCAGCAGTTTAGGGTTCCCAAAAACACAGTGTTAGCGGGATCAGCCCAGATACCTGCTAGCACCTGCGTTTTGCCCCTCCGCCCAGCCCACCCAAGTGCAGTATCGATCGATCACTGTCACTTACAAAACACTAAACGCATAACTGCAACGTTCGCAGAATCAGGCCTGATCCCTGCGATCGCTAACATTTTTTTTGGTAGTATTTCGGTGAACTGGCAAGCACCAGCCCCAGGCAGCGTCAGGTTAGCGCCAGTAGCACTAACACCCACGCACGCAGCATACGCCTCCCTTAGTGGTATAGTATCTGTACGGATCAATATCTGATCCGATCAGATCTATACTAGCGTCCCCAGCAGTTTAGGGTTCCCAAAAACGCAGTGTTAGCGGAATCAGCCCAGATACCTGCTAGCACCTGCGTTTTGCCCCTCGCCCGGCCCGGCCCAGCCCAGCCCACCCAAGTGCAGTATCGATCGATCACTGTCACTTACAAAACACTAAACGCATAACTGCAGCATTCGCAGAGTCAGGCCTGATCCCTGCGATCGCTAACAGATTTTTTGGTAGCGTTTTGGTGAACTGGCAAGCGCCAGCGGCCTAGTACACCCCGGTCATAGTCAAACCAGCACTGCAGTAACACTTGGTGACGTGGCGAGTCCCATAAGTGCAGTTCAAGCTGGTGAGGTGGCAAGCACAAGTAGTGTCCCGCTGCCACCAAAAAGACAAACACAGGCCCGTCGTGCCCATACTGCCCTTCCTGCTGCATTCGCCAATCCTAATTGGGAACCCACCGCTTCTGCAGCGCCCGTACTTCCCCCATTCACATCCCCAACCAAATGCAGTCGGCTGCATGAGAGGCATTTTCTTTATGTCCTCCCGAGTACCCCTACCCAGCGAACCCCCCCAAAAAAGATGTTGTGTCTGCAGCAAGCGCGGATATAGGCGTGACACCCGCTATTATTGTCCCTCCTGTCCTGACAATCCTGGTCTTTGCATTGGTGAATGTTTTGAACGCTACTATGCACTAGTTGAGTATTAGCGTAGGGTACAGCATTGCACAGACTAGGCACACTTTCACAGGGTCTCCCAAGATGCCATCGCATTTTGAGAGACCCGAACCTGGAACCGGTTACCGTTATAAAAGTTAGTTACAAAAAAAGTGTAAAAAAAAAAATATATATATATATATATAAAATAAAAAAAAAATAGTTGTCGTTTTATTGTTCTCTCTCTCTCTATTCTCTCTATTGTTCTGCTCTTATTTACTGTAATCTATTCTGCAATGTTTTATTGTTATTATGTTTTATCATGTTTGCTTTTCAGGTATGCAATTTTTTATACTTTACCGTTTACTGTGCTTTATTGTTAACCATTTTTTTGTCTTCAGGTACGCCATTCACAACTTTGAGTGGTTATACCAGAATGATGCCTGCAGGTTTAGGTATCATCTTGGTATCATTCTTTTCAGCCAGCGGTCGGCTTTCATGTAAAAGCAATCCTAGTGGCTAATTAGCCTCTAGACTGCTTTTACAAGCCGTGGGAGGGAATGCCCCCCTCCCACCGTCTTCCGTGTTTTTCTCTGGCTCTCCTGTCTCAACAGGGAACCTGAGAATGCAGCCGGTGATTCAGCCAGCTGACCATAGAGCTGATCAGAGACCAGAGTGGCTCCAAACATCTCTATGGCCTAAGAAACCGGAAGCTACGAGCATTTTATGACTTAGATTTCGCCGGATGTAAATAGCGCCATTGGGAAATTGGGGAAGCATTTTATTACACCGATCTTGGTGTGGTCAGATGCTTTGAGGGCAGAGGAGAGATCTAGGGTCTAATAGACCCCAATTTTTTCAAAAAAGAGTACCTGTCACTACCTATTGCTATCATAGGGGATATTTACATTCCTCGAGATAACAATAAAAATGATTAGAAAAAAAAAAATGAAAGGAACAGTTTAAAAATAAGATAAAAAAGCAAAAAAATAAGAAAAAAAAAAAGCACCCCTGTCGCCCCCTGCTCTCGCGCTAAGGCGAACGCAAGCGGCGGTCTGTCGTCAAACGTAAACAGCAATTGCACCATGCATGTGAGGTATCACCGCGAATGTTAGATCGAGGGCAGTAATTTTTGCAGTAGACCTCCTCTGTAAATCTAAAGTGGTAACCTGTAAAGGCTTTTAAAGGCTTTTAAAAATATATTTATTTTGTTGCCACTGCACGTTTGTGCGCAATTGTAAAGCATGTCATGTTTGGTATCCATGTACTCGGCCTAAGATCATCTTTTTTATTTCATCAAACATTTGGGCAATATAGTGTGTTTTAGTGCATTACAATTTAAAAAAGTGTGTTTTTTCCCCAAAAAAATGCGTTTGAAAAATTGCTGCGCAAATACTGTGTGAAAAAAAAATATGAAACACCCACCATTTTAATCTGTAGGGCATTTGCTTTAAAAAAATATATAATGTTTGGGGGTTCAAAGTAATTTTCTTGCAAAAAAAAAATAACTTTTTCATGTAAACAATAAGAGTCAGAAAGGGCTTTGTCTTCAAGTGGTTAGAAGAGTGTGTGATGTGTGACACAAGCTTCTAAATGTTGTGCATAAAATGCCAGGACAGTTCAAAACCCCCCCCCCAAATGACCCCATTTTGGAAAGTAGACACCCCAAGCTATTTGCTGAGAGGCATGTCGAGTCCATGGAATATTTTATATTGCGACACAAGTTGCGAGAAAGAGACAAATTTTTTTTTTTTTTTGCACAAAATTGTCACTAAATGATATATTGCTCAAACATGCCATGGGAATATGTGAAATTACACCCCAAAATACATTCTGCTGCTTCTCCTGAGTACGGGGATACCACATGTGTGAGACTTTTTGGGAGCCTAGCCGCGTACGGAACCCCGAAAACCAAAACCAAGGTGATCCCAGGTAATACCATCAAAAGAAAGCTCTATTTGTGGGAAGAAAAGGACGCAAATTTCGTTTGGGTACAGCATTGCATGACCGCGCAATTAGCAGTTAAAGCGACGCAGTGCCAAATTGGAAAAAGACCTCTGGTCCTTAGGCAGAATAATGGTCCAGGGCTCAAGTGGCTAGTGATCCATGAAGGAGACATGCTTGGCTGAGTCTACAATGAGACTATGGAGACTAAACTGCAAAGGGCAGACTAAAAAAATAAATGATAAAAGTCTATATAAGGCTATGCTTGGAGTCTGGGGAAAATAGAGAAATGTATTTGAAAAAACATTAATGAGGGCAAGCCAGGGAAAATGGCCAGAGAAAGCCAGCTGAGAAAGATGGAAAATGAATGGGCAATGAGATGCATGAGGGGAAAAACACAGTGAATTCCCCTGCACTGAAAGGAGGGAGTGCCAGTAGTGAAGAGAAACCATTGTAACTAAGAAGCCAGTGAGGTAAATGATTGGAGATGGAGGTGAATAACAAAAGCACTAGAGAAAAGGACTTAAAGTTATAAGTAGTCCTGTTGGGCTGGATAGTGACTTACCAGTCCACACAGTCGCCACAAAATAGGAGTGTCTCCCTCCGGCTCTGGCTGAACTGACAGCCAGATAAGCCGGTTTAAATCTGCCCTCCGACGAGCGTGTGACGTGTGACGTCACCGGCTCGAGGCGGACGAGAAAATGCCTGTGCACATGCGCACAGGCGGCCAACACCCTGAGACTACACTACCCAGGAGGCTGCGCGAAGGGGGAGGAGCCAGGCACGTCCAAAGGGAGGACGTACGTGGAGACTCCAGTCTCGCCGCAGCAATCCGGGGTGTGCAGAGATTGGTGGAAAGGGGATACGATCCGAGGTGGCATAAGCCAACCTGGGATCGACGGGGTCACCTTGTGCGGCCAGGTGTAAATGAGGGCCTGCTGCAAGATGGGTAAGGCAAGCCCTGGGCGTCCATATGGCCCACCAAAGACATTTCCCAAGATCGAGGCAAATGGTAAACGAAAGTCAAGGATCAACACTGGTGGGTAGGGGAGGATAGACTTAAATAGAAATAAAGATAACAGAGTGGGACCACATAACCCCTCCTGACTAGCCAAATGCTTAAAAGGCAACCAGGTTAATTTATAAATAAGTGTACATGAAGAACAAATAATGATAGGTCAAATTCTCAATCAAAAAGAAAAATAATAAACACAATAAACAAAACAATAAGTAGTACACAACTTTAACAAATATATATAACATAATCGGGTTATCAATACAAATAACAACCCTATCTAGTTGGAAAGAGAGAGTAGGATTAAATTGTTGGGGAGGAGACTAGGGGGGAGGGAAAAAGAGGGAGGGGGGAGGGGACAAAAGGGATAAATCTGCAAGCATGGAATAACAGCCTGATAAAAGGTGGCCCAGTGATTGTCATTCATTGGGACTAAAGAAAGGACTTGAAACTAAGACTCTCATTGAAACCCAGGAAAGATGTGGCTTTGAGGTCGTATATCCAGCGAGCCTCTAGCTGTAGCAGGGTGTAATCGACACTGCCACCGCGGGAGTCTGGGGGGATGTGTTCAAGTGCCAAAAATTTAATATAGTGCGGATTGAAATTGTGATGTATGCCAATATGCCGGCTGATGGCAGTATCCATTTTATTTTTCTTAATAGGTTTGATGTGATCTCGTATGCGTTTAAAAAATTGTCTCTTTTTTTGCCTATATAGAAGCCACCGCACAGGCACTGTGCAAAATATATAACACCAGGTGTCCGGCAGGTGACCCTAAACTGGATAGAATGCCATCTGCCATTGGGAAGCTTGAATTTTGTTTTTGCATCAACATATTCACATACATCGCATGTCCCACAGGGGAAAGTACCACAGTTGGTTTGAATTGACGGGGATTGTGTGATTTCAAAGTGACTTCGAACCAGTCAATCCCTCAGAGAAGGAGCTGGTCTGAAAGTGATTTCAGGGGCATTTTTTATATATTTGCTTACAGTGGGATCTGCGCATAAAAGTGGCCAAAATCTTGTTAGTATGTGTCTAAATTGTTGATGTTGGCAAGAGTATTGGGTAATGACTCTTACAGTATCAGGTTTTTGGACCCGTTTGTTAGGGAAGATCAGTGAATTTCTATTTTCCGAATTTGCCCGGTTAAAGGCTTTTTTGAGACAGGCATGGCTGTAGCCCCTGACTTTCAGTCTACTATAAAGATCCCTAGCTGTGCTTCTAAAATCGGAGTCCTTGCTGCAATTGCGTTTAAGCCTTAGGTACTGACTATAGGGGATACTTCTGATTAGGGAAATGGGGTGCAAACTTTGGGCGTGGAGGATGGTGTTTCCCGCTGAAGACTTTCTATAGAGAGATGAGTTGAGTTTACCTTCTGCATTGATGGAAATGACCAAGTCCAGGAAACTGATGCTGTTCTGACTACAGTGCATTGTAAATATTAAATTGAAGTTGTTAATTGAGATTATTTGTAAAAATTAATTCAGTTCAGTTTGAGTTCTGGACCAGAAAATGAGGACATCATCTATAAAACGATACCAAGCCAAAATTCTGTCATGGAGATGACTCAGATCCTCTCTGCTAAGGACCTCCTTCTCCCACCCCCCCAGGTACAGGTTCGCATAAGAGGGGGCGCATTTGGTCCCCATTGTGACACCCTGCACCTGGAGGTAGTGGGAGGAGTTAAAGACAAACACATTGTGTCTCAAGATGTAGTCAAGTAGATCCAGTACAAAAGTATTTGGCGAAGGAAGGGCCCCTTTCATTCAAATGTTGTGTCACTCTGATTCCTAAGTCGTGTGGGATGGCGTTGTAGAGGCTTTCTACATCAAGGGCTGCTAGCCAGGTATCAGGGGGAAGGGAAATACCTTCGATTGTTCTCAAAAGATCAATGGTGTCCTTAATGTATGATGAAAGTGCTGTAACATGGGGTTGTAAATAGCTGTCTACCAGGGAGCTGGCATTTTCAGTAAGACTGGAACATCTAGAGATTATGGGATGACCTGGAGGTTCGGTCAATGATTTGTGCACTTTGGGTAGTGCGTAGAAAGTAGGGATCCTTGGATCCCTAACATTTAAAAAGTTCAGAGTATTCTGATCAATAACACCTTAACACCAATAACATTATGATACTGTGAAGACACACAACTATTAGCTTGAATCCAATTTTTACCTCACCATTGCGATCCACACCGTGCTGCTTTGTTGCTGGGTTATTTTGTTATTTTGGATCAGCTTTATGGAACGTGTACTTGTATGTTTTACTATATGATTATGTGTATATGCAGGCTATTTGGTCACCAATATGGTCCACTCATCAGACATTACTGATATTATGATGCAGCTACATGCGAATAGTAGTCTGATGACTGTGTATTATGGTATCATTTTGACTATAATAGGCTGCCATACCATCATGCTGTTATATGACGTTTTAATACTATGTATTTGACCATCCAATAAAGCTTCCTTGATTTATTTTACTTGACTGTCTACTAACTTGTTACTATGCAACACGATGCGGTCGCATATATGGTGCACTTATTAGATATTCTTTATAGTACTATGTTGTGTTTCCTTCCTAGCTGCATGTCTCATTTAAAGTCCCAAAAAAAAACCTTTTTTCCTTTTGTTGTATACCTTGACGGTAAGCTCGAAAGATGATGGTACGGTACTGTGCATCAAAGTTATTAATCACTGTTTTAGAGATGGGGCGATACCAACTACGATTTTTGAGAATTTCTTGGCACATGGTTACATATTGAGAGATGTTCATAACGACCAGATTTCCGCCCTTGTCAGAGGGTTTGATTATTATGTCAGAGTGCACTTGCAGGGACTTGACAGCATTACTTTGTTCTAAAGTTAAATTAGAGATCCCTGTAGTGGAAGTTTTGAGGTTCTCAACTGCTTTAGTTGTTTGTTAAATGAATGCCCATATGTTAGGGTTAGTGTTTAAAAGCGGAAAAAGTCGCGATTTGGGTTTAAAGGATTGGGGAGGGGAGAAGGACACACCAGCGATCGACAGCGCTGGTGAGGGAAAAACAGCCGCGTTGTCGTCGGTGGTGTGTCCCTCCTCCCAAAGTTCCATCAAGTCCTCCAGGGCTTGGTGTTCCTCAATGCTTTCCTGGATGTAAGAGTTAGGATCTGTGGGATGTATCTCTAGAGGAGGTTTGTCAAATATGGTCCTGTAAATAAGTCTATGTGCAAATAAATATAAGTCTTTAATGAGTGAAAATTTGTCACATTGAGAGTCAGGGCAAAATGTAAGGCCTAGTTGGAAGACTTGTGTCTCTGTGTCCATTAGGTTATAGGAAGACAAATTAATTACCGAAAGCTGTTGATCGCTTTCTTTGCTGTGGGTGATAGTGGGTAAAGAATTTGACAAGGGTCTAGAATTTAGTCCTTCCCTAAAAAAAGGGGAGCTAGTTTGATGTCTGTTGGTGCTGGGGTACCAGAAGGAGAAATAATGGTTTCAGTGGTGCTTACCTTGTTGGTGATGTTAGAATGCAAAGGAGGAGCGATATTCGAAGTGGTTGGTGCTATGGGAACCATAGAAAGTGAAGCCGAAGTTTGTGGACCTTGAGTGACCGAAAGTGACGAGTGAGGTAGAGAAGTTGATCATGAAGGTGCCTGTTTGGCGTGAACCGATTGTTGGTATTGGTATTTTAGAGGAATTGTACACCCTGGTACCTAGCCATATCTTTTCTGCAGATACTAAACTTACAGGCTCCACTAGATACTCATTATGTGGGAAATTTAAACATTTGGAAAGGATCATTAAACATCTAAACCAACAATGGTGGGACAGATTCTTTTTGGAAAAATATATATCCACCAAAATTTCCCCTAGAGGTTTAAGGATAACCAGGGATTGCCCCTTTTTAAATGCTACCCACACCAAGGAATGGGAAACCATCTCCGAATTCTGTACGTCCAAGTGGATGGAAATTCTCATGGAACATAGACAACATCTTTTTGAAAAACTTAAATCTGAGGCTACTCTTTTGGCCCAAGGGATCGTTGATCAGAATATTACCGTCCCGCTTTCCTGGTTGATGATACTTAAGAATAATACTAAATCTGATGAGGATTTGGTTATCCAGACCAAGATAGGCAAATTTAAAAGGGATTTAGACGATTTTAATTCTGATTGTGTTTTCAATTGGAAAAATAAAAATAGACTACCCACTGATGATAAAAAAAACACACGCCCTTTCCCTGCTTCTCATCCCCAACCACCATTTTTGTCTTCCAATGAACCCACACGGAGCCATACTCAGTCACTCCCTCACTCCACGACACTACCTTATCCCCCTCCCCTTATGAGTCTGTCCATTCCATACAACAATGGACATTGCTCTCAGCCCCATGTCAAAATTCATAAATCACTTCCCAAAAAAACTACTAATTCTAAAACTCTGCACTTATTGGCCGATCTTAATAGATTCTATAATAGACCTTCCTACATTGGTAGGAATAGTACTACCGCCACTCTGGCTCCCAAGTCCGTGTCCAGCCTTGCCCCTGATACTGGTCCTACAGTCATATTTCATGATACTGAGCCTAGTGTTTTGGCTGCTCCATCCCGCATGTCCATGCGGGCGATGGCCCAGGTAGAGAAAATGGATACTCGACCAATAAATACTGAGGATCCATCGAGTGCTAAGCACCCTACTGGATCTGACCCCAATGATACTTCTCATCTCTCTATTGTTCACTCTTCTGTTCTCCCCCATACGTCTCCCCCTCCTCTACAGATCAATCCTAGTAACATCTTAAGCTCTTCCCCATCTAGTGATTGTCCTTTTTTAGTTCACAGCCCCCCTCGGACAAACCCGGGAAAAAGAAAGTTCACCGGAGAGGTTGCAGAGGGGGACGAAACAAGTCCAGAAAATTACCAACTGAAGTTCCGGAAACTATAAAGATTTTTAATTTATCCTCTCGAGTACTTTCTACTGCAGACATCAGTCTCCTTAGTAGAGGATTAAATTTTGCCCCCATCAATAAACCAAACCCTTTTCTGTTGTTTAAAGATCTCAATAGGTACATTCGAAACCTTACCCTTAAGAGATTCTTTCAAGCTAAATCCCTTAAACCCACCACAGCTAATGCTGATCTTAATTCTAGTGTCCAGCCTAATTCTTCTCCTGATGTGTTTGAGTATGATGGCGACATCATAGATATGTTGGAGTCTCATACAGAGGAAGATGATATGCTTATGCTGCTTACACAGCATTTGGCTACTTCTCCCCCTATAGCACATTCATCGTTAAAACCTAAATCTGTTTTTTACCCTGCCCAGTCCAAAGGACCCTATCTTGAGAGTTTCTACAAGGTCGTCTATGCCGACTTTGTGAAACTCTGTCAGTCTTCCTCCACCATCCCCGCTCATGTTCACAATCTCACTGTCGCAGAAACAAAAGCACTAGACACTTTGATTCATGCCACTGATATTGTGGTTAAATCAGCAGATAAGGGAGGGGGTATAGTTGTCCAAAATAGGGACCACTATATCGCAGAGGCATATAGACTTCTCTCAGATAAGACCACGTATACTAAACTATCTAAAGACCCTACCAACGAATTTGCCCTGGAAGCTAGCCGTGTGGTCCAATCTGCCCTTACTAGTGGAGTCATTACTAAAATGGAAGCTTCATTTTTTCTAAAAAACTTTTATCAGGTACCTTATTTCTACCATCTGCCAAAGGTCCATAAAAATTCCACATCCCCTCCTGGCAGGCCGATTGTGGCTGCTATGGACAGTGTAACTACTGGCCTCAGCCAATACATTGATTTGTATCTACAGCCCATAGTACAGCAACTACCATCTTTCATTAGAGATGGACTGCATTTGTTGGAGCTTTTGGCACCTTATAGGTGGGAATCTACCTATACGTGGCTTTCTCTGGATGTTACGTCCTTATACACCTCAATTCCACACCAATTTGGGCTTCAAGCACTGGAATTCTTTTTAGCTCAAGACCCTATGCTAAATGCCAGGCAAGCTAAGTTTATTTTGGAGGCCACGGATTTCTGCCTGTGTCACAATTATTTCGATTTTAATGGCGATTTCTTCTTACAGCTGCAGGGAACCGCCATGGGAGCTAATTTCGCCCCTTCCTACGCCAATTTGGCCATGGGCTATTGGGAGAAGAATCACATCTGGTACAACAATCCCTATTCAGCTAACATTGTATTTTTGGGCGATACATCGACGATATTATCGTGATCTGGGATGGCCCTGTTGACTTCATTTCCCTTTTTGTAGAACATTGTAATCGTAATCCATACGGACTTGCTTTTACCCATGTTTTTGACTCAATTACTTTGATTTTTTTGGACTTGGAATTAAGCCATAGAGAGGGAAGTATTATTGCCCAAAATTATACTAAACCCACGGCTGGCAATTCTTATTTGCACTTTCATAGCTGCCATTATCCCAAGTGGATTAGAAATATACCGAAAGGGCAGTTCTGTCGCCTTAGACAGAACTGCACCCGTGATATTGATTATGCTGCATCTAGTGTTTCTTTAAAGAAAAAATTTGCAGACAAATCATATCCTAATGATTTGGTAGATGAAGCATGCACCTACTACTCTAAAGGCAAACCCGCGAGACCCAAAAAAAGTGAAATTGACCACTCCATGCGATTCATCACCACCTTCCATTTTCAATATAGGAAAATGGAAAAAATAATGAGTAAACATTGGGATATCCTATTACAGGATCCCCTTTTGAATACCATTCTTCCCACCAAACCCAGAGTTACATACCGTAAAGCCCCTAATTTAAAGAATAAAATTGCTCCCAGCAAACTACCAACTTCTCCATCCAGTCAGTCCATAAACCGTTCCATCACTTTAATACCTCTAGTTGGCATGTTTCAATGCAAAAAGGTGCTGTGCAAAACTTGTCCCTATATTACACATGGACAGAAATTCTTTTCTTGTAAGGGCAAAATGTATCAGCTGGACCATTTTTACAACTGTTCCTCTAATTTTGTGGTGTATGCTCTTACCTGCCCCTGCGGTCTCATTTATGTGGGCCGAACCATCTGCCCTTTGAGACAGCGATTCGGACAACATCGCCGACTTATAGAGGGAGGGAAGGACATGCATAGTGTCCCGCGACATTATGCAGAATTCCATAAAAAATCCACCACTGGCCTCCGTGTGTGGGTTATTGAACAAATTCCAGAATGTTTTACTGTAGCAGAACGTTTCAAAAAGCTTTGTGCCAGGGAGACTTTTTGGATCTATACTCTCGACGTTCTTTCGCCTGGTGGTCTTAACGAGAGTATAGAAATTTCCACTGTTTTATAAAAATCTGATAAAAATCTTATAATAAGTGTTTTAAAGACCAGATATCCTTTTACACATCATTTTTACATAGATGTGAGTGTGTTTTACACACATACACTAATTTTACTTTATTATTTCTTCTGGAGACAATATATTCATATTCTGCCCTTCAGATTGTGCTATTTTTAGATGTTGATATTGTGTGTGGTTCTATTATTATTATTGAGCCACTACTAATATCAACCTACTTTTTAGATATGAACAACAAAAAATATAGATATATTCTACATTAGTCTTTCCACCCAACATGTCTAACAAACATTTATGTTTATTGTTATTATTATTATTTTTATTTCCATAGTCCTGATATGCTTGGAGTTCAGAATACACATTTTTCATTTTTTATTTAATTTAATTCATCATCATTATCATTTTCTTTATATTATTATTATTAATTATTTACTATACATCATTATTTCAGACCATCTCACAACATTGTTTATGTTCATTTACTCTCTAGTTAGGGAGGTTCCTTCTAATATATTTCCATTTTAATGAACTGTAGCCTTTTCATCCAACATCCCCTATTTGATATCACATATTTTTCTTTCCCAGGGCCTATGTGTCCCTGAGTCTAATTTAATATGCATGCAGAAACTTCTGCCTTTTTTTCCCCTTTTTTTCCCTCCTTTCTTATGATTAGTACCTGTAATATTCATTGTTTTATTGCTTTATAGTATCATGCAGTTTGTGTTTTAATATAATTTTTTATTATTATCATCTTTCATCTTACTATATGTCCGTTTGATGTTTATTTTTACAATGTGAATTGAATGCTCCTCATCAAGGCCCCTCCCCCTGATGGACTATATAATATCTTTGTTCAACATCACTCCCCTATGCTTGATAAAGGAGTGCCGCTATCTCCTCCATCGATAGCGAGCTATCTCGGAAACGCGTCGCACAGGAGTGACGTCACAGCTCGGCGCCACAGTGTTTGCGATCCAAGCCTCGTTCTGGCTCCGATCACACGGCCGTGCTCTTACTTCCACCACGGATGCTGGACGAGATGCTGGGACACTCCGCTTCACACTAAAGCACCAGCCTAGACGCCCTCACGCCCTCTCTTCCTGGAACCCACACCACCCTAAACGGCTCTTCTGCTCTCCTGTTTGTGGTGTGCTCATAGACTACAACATTGGCTCAGTGCAGCTCATCTTCAGCCTATGAGAGGTGATGTCAGTGCATTTGGACCTGCTGCCACTTGTAGTACTCCGCTCCTTTTTGTGTCACGAGATGTATCTGAGATCTACACTTCAGTTTTACATGTGAGTGGATATTGTTTTTAATAATAAATTTAACTTGATATATATTCAGTGGCGCCCCTCTTCCTTGTTTTTCTCTAGCACATTGGACCTGGCTTTTTGGTTCCTTCCGGTGGCTGCCTTGAATGACTCTTACTGCACCCATATATATATCTTATATATGTTTGTATGGACCCTGCCCTTGTGTGCATAGGCAATGGTATATAAGGTATATTGTATTGCGCCTTCTTTTACTTGTTTTGCGTGAACCGATTGTGGCCGGCGTGCTGACGAGTTATAAAGGTGATGTGTTAGTGATTCCGTGGAGGCTGCATCTGAGTTGCCTTTACGCCTTTTGGGTAATCTATCTCCCAATAGATCACGATAGATGGTGAATTGACTAGATGAAAGAGATGAGGAAGAAGAAGATAAGTTAGTGTCATTGTCATTTTTATTTTTATTGGTGTTAGGTTCATAAGTGTAGTTAGAGGATTTATTCCTTCTCTTTGTATTTGGCACTGCAAAAATAACCCTATTTTCTCTTGTTGTTTCTATTTACCCAGACTAGGTGACTCAGAGACATGACCTTTGGGTTTAAGACTTTACGTCTCCTAGCTCATTGACTATTCAATACACATTACCATAAACATCAACACAGGGTTAATTAGAACAAACAACAATGTGTGGAATACCCTTAGAACCTGTGGTAAGCTAGACTAGACTCATTTACATTAAACACATTATAGCAGACATCAGACAGGTGAGTGTTGATATTAGCATCTCCTCACCGTATGAGCCCCAACAGTATGAATCAGTCACTATTGCTAATATGGCAAATACAGGGTCCCCAGAGTCTGTGTGTCCTGGGAGACAAGGACCCGAAGCCAAAGTAACAACACCTCAAGGGTACCCCAAATGCCAGGGCCCATAATCTGTAGGCAAGAGGCTGAGATTCAGTCCCCTCCAAAAGCCTCTGTCCCGGGTGAGTCTGTCACATTTCTCCCCATCAAAAGTTGACTAACATGGTCCCAGACCTCCACCTGGTATGGACATGCGTTAGTCAGACAGAGTGAACTCACAAAGTCTGTCCGCATGATCTCTTTTCTTGGCTGCAAGGAATAGTTGACCTCAGTAGGTGTGGGGCAGAGGTCATTGACTCTCTGTCCGGCTGTCAGCGCTTCAGCTGGGTGGTGTTTACCATTCCATGGCTTGGCCTGTTGCTGGGCAGAGGGGCCCACTGTCCCAGTTCCCTGAAGCTGAGAAGAAACTGTAGGTGCTAGGCAGAGGCCAGCAGCACTCTGCCCTGTTGCCAGTAATTCAGCTGGGAGTAGCAGCTCCAATACATCAGCTTGTCGCCGGAGAGAGGGGCCGACTGCCCCGGCTCCCTGGATCTCCACATTTGTTGCCGGTGCTGGGCAGAGGTTAGTAGCACTTTGCCCTGTTGCCAGCACTTCTGCTGGGGACTTCACACCCTCTGCTCCGGCTAACCATTGGGGCAGGAGGCTGGATTCCTCCACTCCCAAATTGTGTAGCTGCAATTGGGGAGGTGGGCCGGCTGCTTCCTGTTCCATTCCCTCATCTGGCTGTTGGTACGACATGTCTGTGGTACTGTCTCCCAGGTGCATGGATCTTTGCTGGGGAGGAAAGACCGCTTCCTCCACCCTGGCAAACTGTTGGGGAGGGACGAAGAACACCTCCACTCCCTTCTCCCCCTGTATCTGCTGCTGGGAAGTGATTGCCACCTTCTCACCCTGAGCCTCCAAAACTGCCACAGGTGTGGGGCAGAGGTCTTGGACCCTCTGTCTGGTGACCAGCACTTCAGCTGGGGAAGTTCCTTGTAACTCCACAGATACTGCTGTTGGTGCTGGGCAGAGCACAGTGAAGTTTGGCCCTAATACCAGCTCTTCTGCTGGAGGCTCATCAGGTTGTTCTTCTCAACAGAAATGTTTATTAAATCCCCTGTCTCTATACCTGGTGTCTGGGGATAGAGGTTCACCATTTCCTGTCCGTGGAACTCAGAAGATGCTATCGGTGCTGAGCAGAGCACAGTGAAGTTTGGCCCTAATACCAGCTCTTCTGCTGGGGGCTCACCCAATTGTTCTTCCTCAGCAGAAAACTCTATCAAATCCCCTGTCTCTGCAACTGGTGTCTGGGGATAGAGGTTCACCATCTCCTGTACATGGAACCCAGAAGATGCTATCAGTGCTGGGCAGAGGCTAGCAGAGCTCTGTCCTGTTGTCAGCACTTCAGCTTTGGGGATGGCAATCTCTAGATTTTCCACTGCTGATTCTCTGGCATGCTGCTGGACAGGCACATTCCTCCATCCAAGATCATCCCATGCAGAAACAGGATCATCAAGGTCAGTCAGCACTTGCTGCATCCGCCATAAGACCTCCACCTCCATAGCTGCGGGGGCAGGTTGGCAAAGCACTCTATTACTCTGCCACATTGCCGACTCTTCAGCTAGGAGTTCAGGGTTGTCAACTGGTATTTCCTGATAGTCCCAGGCAAAGGGAGCCCAGCCCTGGCACTGAGCAACATCTAGCAGCCGTCTGTAGGCGATCTCCAGCTCCCATTCCTGAACGGCCAGAAACTCTATATCTTCCAGTGCCCAATGCACTTCCGAGATGTTCAGTAGCCCTTCTCTGAAATCCATGATTTCGTCCAACCGCCACTCCAAATCACTCCCAAAGTTAGGGTCCCCTGTCAGCTTCACATACAACAGTCCCAAGCTGCCGTAGCTTAAGCCTTCCATTGGGCTGTCATCCACTATACAGGGACATGCTTGGGATACATGCCACCGGAGGGCTCTGTAGCTCTCATCCAGCTTCATCTCTGCCCAGACCAGCCTGCTTAATTCAGCTGTCTGCTCCTTGTGCGGTTTTTCTCCTAAAAAACACACTCGCAATCCGTACTGCGACCAGTACCTTTCCTGGATGGAGGGGAGAACTTTTCCCTGGTGTCGCTGCTCACGGGTTAGTGCTTCTTTCCAGAGTTCGCAGCGAATAGAATCACACCATCCCAGCAGGATGCTCTGATACTGGTCCTCTGTGCTGTATCTGCATCTCTCGCAACCTCCTTCTGAATTCCTCCTCTATGGAGGCTGGTATCTGTACCTCTCCTCTCATGCTATCTGGACCTTGGATCCAGGTGGAAGTTTGGATGTCCCAGACTGCAGGAAGCGCCCCGCTGCTTGCCACCAATGTCACGGAATGTCCCACACTCTGCTTAAGTGCTTCCAACAGTATACCACTTCCTCCCAGTCTGGATATAGATATCAGATATTCCAACCGCTCATAAGCACAAAACAAGACGAGACTTGTTTCACTGCTAACATGGACTGTTTTTATTAGAACCAAAACTACAAGTCTTTATATACAGTTAGAGGAGGTTCCCCCCTCCTGCTCATATTACTCTAACAATACAACTGTACCTAATTAACATGAGCTAGTTTACTAAATCATTTACCCAGACTAGGTGACTCAGAGACATGACCTTTGGGTTTAAGACTTTACGTCTCCTAGCTCATTGACTATTCAATACACATTACCATAAACATCAACACAGGGTTAATTAGAACAAACAACCTGTGGAATACCCTTAGAATCTGTGGTAAGCCAGACTAGACTCATTTACATTAAACACATTATAGCAGACATCAGACAGGTGAGTGGAGTTGATATTAGCATCTCCTCACAGTATGAGTCCCAACAGTATGACTCAGTCACTATTGCTAATATGGCAAATACAGGGTCCCCAGAGTCTGTGTGTCCTGGGGGACAAGGACCCGAATCCAAAGTAACAACACCTCAAGGGTACTCCAAATGCCAGGGCCCATAATCTGTAGGCAAGAGGCTGACATTCAATCCCCTCCAAAAGCCTCTGTCCCGGGTGAGTCTGTCACACAGACCTCTTCTTTAAACTTTCAGAACTACTAGAGAGGGGACTGGCTAACACTGCAGCCCAAATAACAAGTAACATCAAATCTGACTTTGCTAATGTTGCATCCAGAATGGAAGCCATAGAAAATAAACTAGATATTACAGTATCCAGAACCAGTCTGAACACAGTGCATATACAGGTTCTACAGGACCAGCTGGACACTGCTCTTTCCAGGATTGACAACCTCAAGAATAGGTCCAGAAGATATAACTTCAGAATCCGCGGCCTACCAGAAACCATTACAGATATTCCCCTCACTGTGCAGGACATTATCACCGAGCTGATTCCTAACACGCCCCTCACCGCTTGGAGTTAGACAGGGCACACAGGGCCCTAGGACCCTCCAGAAAGGATGGCTCCCAGAGAGATGTTATTGCTAAACCTCACTTTTACGCTATAAAGGAGGAGGTCATGAGGCAATCAAGCACAAAGTTGAAACTGCAGTACCAGGGGCACCAGATACAAATTTTTGCAGATCTCTTCCCCTCTACTATCCAAAAAAGGAGAACTCTAAAACCACTTCTTACAGCCTTCACCCAACAGGACATTAAGTATCGCTGGGCCTTTCCTTTTGAGGCGAAATTCTTAATCTGGGGTAAAGCACACTCCTTGGTTTCAGCGGGGTCCTCCAAGTGACCCCCCCCCTCAGCAAGCCCAGTCTCTCCTCTCTGGAACAAAAGAAGGATCAAGAAATACAAGGATGGAAGACCTCCATAAGATGCCATACAGAGTCTAACAACACACCCCCCTCAATAGGGCACTCTTTACCGGGACAACAGTCCCTTCTGTTGGTGGAGCTATTCCTGCCAAACCTAAGTTGCCACATTGTTGGCCCCCAGTTGCTTAACCTCCAAGTTCTTAAGCAGTCTTTGTTGAGAAGCCCCCCGTAGGTCAAGGCAGAGAGATGTTCATAACCGCTCACTTATCTGCCACGTTGACACTTAGGGTCATACTAAGGTTTTTTTTTCCGTCAGGGTCCCGGAATATGATCGGATTTGTGCCCCACTTTGCGGGGACCCCTCCCTCTGTATAGAACAGTCACTGGGAGCACGAGAAACTACGGATCACTTTAACCAACGGAACCACGGCAAGACCAATTTCGGGGGTTCCCCACTGACCAAATACAGAGCCTCGAACTTGAGCTCATCCCCCTCCTATCCTTGGGGACTCTTTCTCCCCCCCATTTGTGGGAAGAGAGGGAAGCCCGAAGGAAGGAAGGAAGCTAATCCCTCATAAAGGTGTTTAAGAGTACAATGTCAGTATTATAGTTTACCCATATTGCTTAAGATAAGTTTCTATTAGCTGTTTTTACTTACTGTTTTAGTTACACGTAGACGCAAGGGTCCAGGGTGATCCCCTTGCGCCTCTACCCATCCCTTAGAAGCAGGTTTTTGTTTTTGCGGAATGGGTAGTCGACCCGCCTTTAGGGGCAGCCGATGTTCACTGGTAGGTGTCTGGCGGAAGTATTCCCTGCCAGTCGCCATTGGTCTTTTAAGAAGACGCCTTATTATGTTTTGTTTCTTCTTTCCCCTGCTCCCTTTTCTAACTCTCTCTTTTTCTCAATCCAATCAACAGGTTGAGTTCTATCTCAGTTTCCGGTCTAACACCGTTACTCACCACACACTCAACTCGTTCCTAAAAGGCAGAAGACAGCAAAGGGTAAATGATGGTGGACTCAGTAGATTTTCACCCCTCTGTTCTCTTGACTGATACAAACCAACCAGGTGCAGACCTCCGGGTAGCTTCGCACAACGTCCAGGGACTAAATTCCCCAGAGGAAATGGAGAATAGCATTTGATCACTACCGATCCCTAAAATTAGACATAGTGTTGTTCCAAGAGACACACTTTCTGATTCGATACAACCCCAAATTCCTCCATCCACACTACCTGATGTTTTATCTCGCAAACGTGACTAATAAGACAAAAGGGGTAGCAATACTCTTTTCAAAGACCAGCAAATTTTCCCATATCTCAGACTACAGAGGGTAGGTTTATTCTCGTCAAGGGTACAATTGAAGGAATACTTTATTCTATAATCTCCCATACTACACCCCTAATAAGGGACAAGTTACATTTTTCCAAACCATCCACACAACCCTGAACCCCCTCCTGGAGGGCAAGGTCATCTTTAGGGGGAACTCCAATGTTGCCTTTGATCAGGGGCTTGATAAGACAAAACCCCCCAAGGCCCAGCTGACACGTCCCACGAAGGCGAGCCTTAGTATAGCTAAAACCCTCCACTCCCACGACCTAGTAGACATTTGAAGGGAGCTGAACCCTAAGAAAAGAGACTACATGCACTACTCCTCCCCCCACCAGTCCTATGCCAGGATCGATCATATTTTGATATCCCCCAACCTCACACCCTCATGAATAAGGCAACCATTATGGACACGGCCTGGTCGGACCACTCGTTGGTCCTCCTCTCCCTACGAAACACCCTCACCAGGACACAGGGATCACACTGGCGACTCAATGAATCGCTCCTTAGCGACCCTGTCAAAGCCAAGGAAATTTCTGACTCCCTTAAGAAATATTTCCGTCTAAACGTCGTTGATAATATCAGCCCCGAAATTCTTTGGGCAGCCCACAAAGTTACCATCAGGGGTACAATAATCTGTCTAGCAACCCAGATCACAAAAAGCGACAGATTGACATATACAACTTGGAAAAAAACGAACACAAGAAACAGCCCTCTAAGGCCTTAATGGACCAATTAGATGCTACCAGACTGGAGCTTAACTTGGCACTAACAGCAAAAGTGGAGAAACACATCCGCTGGAGTGGAGCAAAATTTTATTCACAAAAAGATAAAATAGGCCCTATGTTAGCCTCCAAGCTCTCCCCTAAATACCGCACACACACCCTCCCCAAACTCAGAGTAGCTGGACAACCTTCAACAGCCAACCCAAACAAAATTCTGGATACATTTCATGATTTCTACGCTAAGCTTTACAGTAAGCCCCTCACAGACAAGGGCTCACTCACATCCAGTTTCATCTGGGACCTCCCGATACCTTCCCTATCCCAGGAACATAAAGACCTTATGGAAGCAGCCTTTTCGGTTGAAGAGATAACAGTGGTCATCAAAGGCCTATAGAAGGGTTCATCTACGGGACCTGATGGACTCTCCATACCTTACTATAAGGCCTTTGTGGACATTCTAGCCCCTTACATGGCAACATTTTTTAATGCCAAAACCCTGGGGTCCCCCTTAGATCCTCAACTTAATACTGCCTACATTGCAGTGATCCCCAAACTAAACAAAAATCAGAAAGAAGTTGAAAATTATAGACCTCATAAATAACGATCTAAAGATACTGACAAAAATCCTCGCCAACCGACTCGCCACCTTCATTAAGCGCTATGTCCACAAAGACCAAGTAGGATATATTCCGGGAAGACAGGAGCCAGATCAAATCTGGAGGGCTGTTGACATTGTCTTCCTTCTACAAACCAACTGGGACAAGGGGACCAAACAAGAGGGGATGCTCTTATCCCTCGATCTACATAAGGCCTTCGACTCGATTGAATGGCCTTACATTTTCACCCTCATGGAACAGTGGGGGTTTGGCCGACGCTTCATGGGGGCTCTCCACTCCTTATACTCCACTCCGAAAGCGATGATTCGCTTACAAGGTCACTATTCAAAACCCCTCAGTATTGCTAGAGGCACTAGACAGGGTTGACGACTCTCCCCTTCAATCTTTGCTATGGCAATTGGAACACTGGCGATAGCCATATGCTCCAACCCCAACATCCAGGGAGTGACCTGCGGGATTCAAATCCACAAATGTGGACTGCTCGCAGATGATATGCTGCTTTTCATTACCTGGCCAATCACCTCCCTCCAAAATCTATGCAAACTCCTAAAAAGATTTTACAGTGGTCTCGGGCCTACGGGTTAATTATACCAAGTCCTAGGCACTCAACATATCCCTCAAGCAGGATACAGTAGCGACACTACAAGGCGCCTTTGAAGTCAAGTGGAGTGACTCCTCCATAGATTACCTAGGGATTAAACTCACAGCTAGGGGGGCGTGGCTTGGACTTCCATGTGAGAAGACGTGTCTCACAGAGGCTCCGGAATCCTGATCAAAAAACATCTTGAAGTGAGCCCGATCTACCGCTACAATAGACCGGACATTCCGCTCCCGGCATGGGGCTACACCTACAGCGACACCCGGTCGCTCTACGTCCAAAACGGGGGTGTCTAGGAGGAGGGAGGAGAGCCTTTCGGCTGGCCGGCATGGCCAAGATGGTGGATCCCCGCTCCCACAGCGTGTGGGGAAGGAATCACATCCCTTGGCAGCTGCACGCCTGAAAAGGTATGCCCATGACACTGGCGCCCACAAAAATACACAGCCACATACCTCATATGCAAAGGCAGCAGGCAAAAGTGTTCCACAGCAATCAGTACAGCATGTCACAGAGAAGATGGCCCCTGGAGTAGCAGAGCACACAGTGAGAACTCCCCCATCCCCCCTCCCTCCTCTGAAACAGCCAGAGCTCCAGATACTGAACATGCTGAGCCTTCCCTGCATGATATACTAACTGCAGTTCACACCTATGGCTCCTCACTAACTGAACTCTCTATTGAAGTCAAAAGCATGAAAGAAGGCATATTACACATAAGGCAGGACATGCAGAAAATAAGAGAGGGAAGAGTAAGCACACTAGAGGATGATATACCCCCTCTTGCTCAGGATATCCACATAACTTCAGCTAAAGCCACAGAAACAGCGAATAGAGTTGAGGACATGGAGAACAGATTGAGGAGGTCCAATATTCGCATTGTCGGTATGCCTGAAAAATCCAAAGGAAAAAACCCCACTGATTTTATTGAAACATGGCTAGCTGACACGTTTGGGAGAAATAACCTTACTCTATTCTTTTCTGTTGAGAGAGCCCATAGAGTGCCACTCCGACCACCACCACCAGGGGGCAATGACAGACCATTTTTGCTGAAATTACTACATTACAAGGACAGGGATATTATCCTTCGTTTGGCCAGAAAAAAACCCAATTTGGAAATACAGGGAGCCAGAGTGTCCATATACCCAGATTTCTCAGCGGCTGTGCAGAAACAAAGGGCAAAGTACACAGAGGTCAAGAAGAGATTGCGTGCAATTTCGGTGGTATATTCTATGTTATACCCTGCCAAGTTGCGAGTGGTTGCTGAGGGCACGGTACACTTCTTCAAAAATCCAATGATGGCTACCAACTGGCTTGACCGACATGAGAGACACTTGCAGGCAGCCGCACGCGGAAATGAACCAGGATAAGAAAACGCATAAAATCCATACATTGATTATTAATGCTCACCTTGAAAAAATGGAGCCCACAGAGAGTCACAACTTACTTTATTGATTTACCTTATCAGTGACCCCTATAGTGTATAACTTTGAGGGCACAAGGTCCCAGCCCTTGTTATTACCCCACCAAGAGCCCTGCGGGGCACCAATGGAAGGCTTTCCAATGGAAGTTACTTTGTTACAGTTTGTTTTTCTTTTTTCTGTTTTTAAGCCCTGGTTGAATGGGTGCTATATATTTGAGTCACAGAGCAAGTTAGCTTTGTGGATGCAGATCTGCAGAGTGGGACACATAGAATGAGTCGTACAATACACTTTTTATACTCCAGAACTTATGTTGAATTATCTGAGTCCACCTGTCACAGGCCTCCCATACAGGAGGATGGGTCATGACCAGTAAGAAAATCGAATGGCTAAGCGAACAGAATCATTCCTCTCATGGAATGTGAGAGGCCTATGTGACCCTAAAAAGAGAACTGCCATTTTCACCTTTGTCTCACACCGGAACCCCACTGTAGTATGTCTACATAGACGCATCTCACTAAAGACACCACTAACCTGTTGCACCTCTCGAAGTATCCTACTCAATATCATTCTACTCATACCCGGTATTCAAGGGGTGTGAGTATACTGTTTTCCAGCACTACCTCATTTACAAAAATTGATGCACAAATAGATGTGGAGGGTAGATTTATTTTTCTAATGGGAACTTGGGAATCACATGCATGCGTGATAATAAATGTGTATATACCTCCACCATTTAATTTAACAGTGCTGCAATGTCTTTCCAGATTTCTAGCAAAATATCCTCCGGTGTATGTCATGGGGGATTTTAACAGTACACTGGACATGTCTCTTGATGTGCACAGGAAGTACTGCCCGCAGGGCCCCAGGACATATATGGCTCTTGCCAAATTTTTGATGGAAATTGGGCTTTTTGATTTATGGCGGTGTAAGTTTCCTTTTAAGGCACAATATTTGTGTCATTCATTAACGCATTCCACTTTGTCACGAATTGACTTAGTGCTGGGTAATACATCAACACACTGTTATGATCCAAAAGTCACCTATCTTGCTAGAGGTCTATCTGACCATTCCCCGGTACAACTCAGTTTAAGCTTTCCCACTGTAAAATTACCAATACATTGGAAGATGAATTCTTTCTGGATTCCGCTGTTTAGAGACACTAAACATATGCTAACACAAATTCAGCACTTTTTACTGGACAATAGACATTCTGCCCCACCGGGTATAGTTTGGGACACTTTGAAGGCTTTTATCAGGGGGATGTGCATCAAGGAAATAGCCACAATTAAAACAAACAGCAGAAAATGGGCAGCTGACGCCAGTATAGCGGTAGACAAAGCAGAGGAGGAATTCTTACAAGCACCCACACTTGATAATGAAAGAAAATGGAAGGACGCACAAAAAATGTATCGCACCATACATACCCAACAAGCAGAAAACAAACGTTTCTTTACCTCACAAACATACTTTGAAGAAGGGGAAAAAACAGGCCATATGTTATCGGTAATAGCCAAATCGCAACAACCATCACCAATTATTCACCGCTTGGCGGTGTCACCAACACAAATAGCTATGGATACCCCTTCAATTATGCAGGGATTTTGTACCTTCTTTCAGGATGTATATTCCTCAAAGTTGAATTACTCTGAAACCGACTTAATTGAGTTTTTAGATGGAATCTCACTTCCGACAATACAGGGGGAAGACAAAGTACTGCTAAATGCGCCTATATCTTTAGAAGAACTACAACTTGCATTAGCAACATTCCCCAATTCTAAGGCCCCGGGAAATGATGGTCTCCCAATTGAAATGTATAAAAAGTTTGGTGGCATACTCCTACCGGAATTGCTCCACACAATTGAAAAAGCACACACTGCTGAATCCTTACCGGACTCCATGTACGAGGCAGTGGTAGTGGTCCTGTTGAAACCTGGGAAGGATCCGATCCAACCTGAGTCATACAGGTCCATATCACTATTGAATAATGATTTGAAATTGATCACTAAAGTCCTCGCTATGAGGTTGTCTAAGGTGGTGACAAAAATAGTGCACCCGGATCAATCGGCTTTTATACCCAACAGATCCACAGCGCACAACCTTCGCAGATTGTATTTAAATATGCAAATTCCAACAGATAATCAAGGTCAAAGAGCTATTCCTTCACTAGACGCCGCTAAGGCATTCGATAGCGTAGAATGGGATTATCTTTGGAGGGTGCTAGAAAAATTTAATTTGGGGGAGACATTCATTTCCTGGGTTAAACTACTGTCTAAGGCACCGAAAGCATGCATTAGAATTAACAACACGCTATCTTCCTTCTTTGATCTACACAGGGGAACAAGACAGGGCTGCCCACTATCCCCGTTACTCTTTGCTCTGGCCATAGAGCCTCTGGTTGCTGCTATCAGAGGGAACTCGGCTATATGCGGTTTTAAAAGGGGAAATTTGGAAGATAAAATAGCCTTGTATGCTGACGATGCACTCATCTTTTTGGGCGACACGTCTGCCTCCTTAACAAATCTCATGGTGTTAATCAGTAAATTTGGATCCTATTCGGGGTTCAAGATAAACTGGGACAAGTCCACATTGTTACCACTAGATCCCCTTGTATTGCCTCTTCCCTCAGCAGCAGACCAGATAAGAGTTGTAGATACCTTCCGATATTTAGGCATAGTTATCCATCCCAATCTAGAACTATATGTAAAACTAAATATAAATCCTTTGATCAAAAAATTCCAAGAAAAAACAGCTAGTTGGATTAAACTTCCCCTTTCGGTAGTAGGCCGATGTTACCTGATAAAAATGGTATGGGGTCCACAACTTTTGTATGCGCTTCACAATGCCCCTTTATGGATTCCTATCCATGTATTCAAAAAATGTAACACCATATTTCGCTCCTTGATATGGAGGAAACAGGTGCCGCGTATTAAATTGGAAACATTACAGGAGGCAAAGGACTCGGGCGGGCTGGCAGTCCCGAACCCATACTATTATTTCATAGCAGCCCAATTACAGCACCTAACGGGTTGGCAAAGCTCAGAGTCATCTGACCCTACGGGTAATATAATACGCACTTTACTCTCGAATGAGACCTTGTGGAGTGCTTGGAAGCAGGAGAGTTCCGCAAAGTACCTGAATACCAAGCTATGGTGCTTATAGATAAAATATGGAATAAGGCCAAGCAACATTTTCGCTATGAAGGGTATTCTAAATGGTCTCGTATATGGAACAATAGTAATTTTCCCGAACTGTGTAAATTAAAGTACTTCTCTACATGGTCTAGGAGCGGGGTGGTGTATATTCAGCAGCTATACCAGGACGGACTCTTACGGGACTTCCAATCCCTAAGGGAAGAATATGGCATACCAAATGTTGTGTTTTTTGAGTATTTGCAACTTAGGCACGCCATCTCAGCACAAGCTACAATATCCAAATGGGAATTAACTAGACCCACGGTACTCGCACAACTAGTAACTTCAATGTCTAGGAAAGGACCAATATCATCTATATATGACTCCCTAATAATGCAGGTATCCAAGACTATGTCATTAAAATGCAGGCCAAGTTGGGGGGAGGATGTAGGTCACATCACAGATGGTCTAATATAATGGAGAATGTACCCAAGGTATCTATCTCTTCCTCCCAAAAACTTACACAATTATTTATTATACACAGAACTTACCATACCCCATATAAGTTATATAAATGGAGTAGAAGAGATGACCCTTTTTGCCCCCGTTGTAAGATAGATAACGGTACACTTGTGCATATGCTCTGGAAGTGCCCAAAATTGCAAAGGTACTGGTCCGAAATAATCAATTCTATAAATAAAATATGGAGCCTTACATTTGTGGTTGATCCCAAGCTGTGTCTGTTTGGATGGTTAGACGAAGAACTATATACACCGCACACGTACATAGCCATTACCAGAGTATTGTTTATTGACAGAAAACTTATTGCTAAAAAATGGCTAGCGGTGTCACCGCCGACGCACGCAGAATGGGTTAATACCATAAATGACACTCTATTGAGGGAAAAACTAACATACCAGCACAGAGGCAGCCCAGCAAAGTTTGAACGTATATGAGACCCTTGGTTGGAGGTGCCTGGTCTGGCGCCCTTCCAACTGGTCCAAAATAAAATACTTGGTGGTAGGACACAGACCCCTGCTCCACTTGTCTGAGGTAGGAGGTTGTTTACGCTGGGTGGGTACAGGGTGATATGGTGACATAGAGACTCAGAATGTGGAACAATCTAACATAATATTCTTGATGAGAAGTTGTCTAACTCTGCAGTGACGAGTTATATGGTTTACTTACATATTGGTTAAAGAAAGAACACTGGAATCCTCCCCCCCTGTTTAGGGGGGAGGGGTACCTCTGCACCGACCGATTGTCCTTTTCAGGGCCGGGAGCGGGGTAGGGGTACAAAGTACCAAAAGGACACAATTACTAAACATAGAAAATACAGGATATGGCAGAAATTGATATGGATATGTAGAGATTTGTCTTATAAGTTGATTGTAAGCTCATATATACCATAATGATGCAGGAGAAGTAATCAAACTGATTGTATATCTGGATAATAATATGTCCTTGACAATGTAATTTGCTGTATGTTTTTGTTTTTCAGAAAGAGTTTTTTCTCTTTCTATGTTTTATAAATAAATAAAAAAAATCTGATTTAAAAAAAAAAACCTCACAGCTAAAATAGAACATCTTCCCTCCCACATACCACAAACTTGAGGCTGAACTGGGGACCTGGGCGAGGGGGGAACTTTCCTGGTTAGGAAAATGACACTCCCCAGACTGCTCTATCTCTTCAGGGCCCTCCCGATCAACATAAGGAGAGATCAGATCATTTGAAATCTTTCCAAAGAAAAGTCAACAGATTTTTCTGGGGGGGGGGGGGGGGGGCAGGACACAAACTCACCCAAAAAACCCTATTTCTGACTAGGCCACATGGGGGACTGGGGCAACCTCGCTTGTTATGGTACTTCTAAGCAGCAAGACTAGCACAGCTTTCCACGGTGTACTCCAGACTTGAAAAACCTGACTGGATACAAATAGAGAGGCAGGCGGCCCCTACCTTCACCTTAGACTTTCTACTATGGGTCCCCTCCAAAGATCGACCCCCAGTGCTCTCTCCGATTCTCTTGCAATTACTGACTCTCTGGGATAAGATTAAATCAGAGCCCTCACTGACCTCAGGGAGCCGACCCCCATCCCATATTTTTAACAACCCGGACTTTATCCCTGGCCAAGATATCAAAGCCTTTAAATGGTGGCTGGATAAGCTACTAGGCTGAATTTGCTGCTGGAACACTGTCACGAGCACGACACTCTACCGGACTCCATGTTGGAGGCATATATGATCCTTCTGCTCAAACCAGGTAAGGATCCGGCGGAGTGTGCCTCTTACCGTCCCATAGCCCTCCTTAACACGGACTTAAAGATACTGACAAAAGTCCTAGCACTCAGACTAGCTAACGTCATACCTTCCATAGTCGACATAGATCAAACAGGGTTTATGCCGGGCAAATCTACAGATACTAACTTGAGGAGACAATTCTCCCACCTGCAAATTGAGCCATTGGACTCCAGGACTAGAATAGCAGTCTCGATTGAGATTGAGAAAGCATTTGACTCGGTTGACTAGGAGTATATGTTCAAGGTCCTGGAGTCCATGGGTTTTGGGCCTCAATTTAGGAAATGGATATCTATGCTATATAGACACCCAAGGGTGGCGGTCCATATAGGGTCATTCATATCTGATTTCTTTGAGGTAAGAAAGAGTACCAGGCAGGGATGCCCACTTCCCCCTTCCTGTTTGCCCTAGCCATGGAACTGCTTGCGGTTGCACTAAGGTCATCAGGGGAGATACAGGCTATTAAAATAGGTACAATAAAGGAATCACTTGCATTATACGCTGACGATATGCTTTTATTTCTTAGTGATCCGGGAGATTCCTTGCGAGCAGCGCTGTTTTTTTTTAAACATTTGCGAAGTATTCCAGGTTGAGGGTAAATTGGGGTAAGTCTTCTGTTCTCCCCATAGATATTGGAGCCAAGGAACTAGCAGATCCCAGTTTGCCACTTCAATGGGTCACGTCCCTTAAATATCTAGGAGTCAAAATCACAGAGAATGTCCACGACTATATTCCCCTTAATCTGCTTCCACTACTGACACTACTTAAGCAAAAAACTCAGGCATGGACAAAATTGCCATTATCCTTAATAGGCAGGATTAGTCTGCTTACAATGAAAATTCTCCCAGTGATACTGTACTTTTTATGGCATGCCCCCACTTGGGTACCGAAATCATATTTTAAGAGAATAGATAGCATAGTCACCTCCTTTCTGTGGGCATCTAAGCCCCCAAGAGTAGGCAATGCAGTATTAATGGAACCTGGGGACCAGGGGGGCTTGGCAGTCCCGGACTGGTAAAAATATTATCTGGCAGGCTAGATGGTATATGTTCGTAGGTGGTTACAAGCGGTTGATGGGGACACGGCTACGGTACTGGAGGCAGCTCGCCTGTTGTCATATGAGAGCCTATGCTTTGCGCTTTTTAGGGGTATTTAAGCAGATTTACCATTGACAGAATCCATGAAAACCACCATAAAGACTTGAGAGGCAGTGGTGAAATTGGCATGTCCAAGTTACAAGGGAGTATCCCCTTTGGCCCCTCTATGGATGAACCCCAGACTCTCTCATTTTTACAATCTGCCTGACCCATCACTATGGGCAATAAAAGGAATAAAAACTCTAAAAGATGTCACATACTTTGGAGAACTGTTAACTTTTCCACAGCTTCAAACAAAACATGAACTTACTAATTCATACTTTTTCTGCTTTATTCAACTCAGGCATGCATTTCAGACGCGGTTTAAAGAAATGACAGTGGAGTCTCTGCCGTCGGACTTGGAATCATTACTGACGGTAGAAGACCTAACTAAAGTACTCTCAGTGACCTAAAAAGAACTTTTTAAAAAGATGCCTCATGCACTCTCCAGGTGTAGAGAAAGGTGGGAGCTGGAGGTCCCAGGTATACAGGGGAGGATTGGGATGACCTTTGGACACAGCCATTTAAACATTTGGTTACCGCAAGAGACAGGTTAATACAATTTAAATTCCTACATAGGAGTTAATACACCCCAGCTAGGATAGCCAAGATCTTTAATACGACCTTAGCGGAGAGTTGGAGATGTTCATACTCACCTGCTAATGCTGACCACATTTTCTGGCTGTGTCCGCAGATCCAACAATATTGGTTGGAAATCACTTCCTGTATATCGGACCTCCTGGTGGTGTCTATACTGATGACAGTGAGGGTATGTCTGCTGGGCTTGGTGGAAGATGTGGTGCCATCAAGGGCTTTAAGAACCCTACTAAATATATTACTGTTTTATGGAAAGCCATACTGCTCAACTGGAAAAAACCGAGGGCTCCGAGTTTGGCGTACTGGAAAGGCCTGCTTAACTCCATAATGCCACATTACAAAGCGACATATGTGGCCAGGGTATGTGGGAAAAAATTTGATAAAGTCTGACAGGCATGGTACAAATCCAAGGAAACTGTAGGCTAACAAGGGAGGGCTAAGAAATGTTGAAATATATAAATTTAAGAAGTCATCAAGACATGCTGGAAAAGTAATATGGGCTGACTCATACAAGGTGAAACCCTCATAAGGGGTTCATATGATGAGGTCCCAATAATCAGGGATGAGTTGTGTTGACCTCTGATGTATTTGCAGGATCCAGGAACAAGGAATGGACTTCTTAAAATGAGCTGTGACTTCAGGGGAGGGGGGAGGGGAGGGTTGTTTGTTCTGAATGTTGTAATAGAGAGTTAGAGGGGTTTTTAAACTAGGTGATGGGGGGAGGGTCCAGAGGTAGAGATAGTCAGCCTGGAAGATATTCCAGAGGGTAGTATTGGGGGCATTAGTGGTAGGTTGACCAAAGCACAAAAACACAAGGTAAGTATAGTAGCAAGTCCTAGTTGCAATCTCGAAACACCCAATATGAGGACAATATGTGACCGGTCTAAACTATGTGGCATGTTCACCAATGCCAGGGGCATGGCAGACAGGATGGGTGAACTAGAGATACTGTTGTACGAGGAGGATTTGGATTTTGTGGGAATTTCAGAGACCTGGTTCAACAGCTCTCATGATTGGCTGGCAAACATTCAAAGGTATACCCTTTACCGCAAGGATAGAAAGGATAAAAAAGGGGAGGGGTATGGCTATATATCAAGAATAATGTACAAGTGAATGTGAGAGATGATATCACTGAGGGAGCTAGGGAGGAGGTGGAATCCTTACGGGTAGAGCTCCAAAGGGATGAAGCTAAGGGGAAAATAATACTGGGAGTATGATATAGGCCCCTTAACCTGAGGGAGGAAGTGGAGACAGATCTCCTATCACAATTTGGATTAGCAGCAAGGATGGGAAGTGTTATCATAATGGGAGATTTTAATTATCCAGACATAGACTGGGCGGAGGGAACCGCGCATTCATTTAAGGCTCGCCAGTTCCTCAATGTCTTGCAGGACAATTTTATGGGTCAGATTATAGACGCACCAACTAGAAATAAAACATTACTGGATCTACTGATTACCAACAATACAGACCTGATCACGGATGTGGAAATACGGGGCAATTAAGGTAACAGCGATCACAGGTCAATTAGTTTCAGTATAAATCACACAAATAGGAAACATAAAGGGAATACAAAGACACTGAATTTCAAAAGAGCCAACTTCCCTAAACTACAAACCTTGCTAAAAGGCATAAATTGGGATAAAATATTAGGAACAAAGAATACGGAGGAGAGATGTGTTTGCTTTAAGAGCATATTAAATAAGGGCATTAGTCAATGTATCCCATTGGGTAATAAATTTAAAAGAGCGAACAAAAGTTCTGGATGGCTTAACTCCAATTTAAAAATGCATATAAAAGCAAAGGAGAAGGCCTTCAAAAAATACAAGGTTGAGAGATCATCCTCAGCATTCAGTCTTTATAAAGAATGCAACAAGAAATGTAAGGGTGCAATTAGGACGGCTATGATAGAACATGAAAGACACATAGCGGAGGAGAGCAAAAAAAATCCCAAGAAATTCTTTGAGTATGTAAACAGTAAAAAAGGGAGGACAGACCATATTGGCCCCATAAAGAATGAGGAAGGACATCTGGTTACAAAGGATGGGGAGATGGCAAAGGTATTGAATTTATTCTTCTCCTCAGTCTTCACGAGTGAATCGGGGGGCTTCAGTAACCAAAACTGCAATGTTTATCCTCATGACACAACACAGGAAGCACCTACATGGTTAACAGAGGACAGAATTAAAATTAGAATTGAGAAACTTAACATTAATAAATCACCAGAACCAGATGGCTTGCATCCGAGGGTACTTAGGGAACTCAGTCAGGTGATTGCCAGACCGTTGTTCCTAATTTTTACTGACAGTCTACTGACTGGAATGGTACCAGCTGATTGGAAAAAAGCCAATGTAGCACCAATATTTAAAAAGGGCCCAAAATACATCCCTGGGAATTACAGACCAGTTAGCCTAACATCAATAGTATGTAAACTCTTGGAGGGGATGATAAGGGACTATATACAAGATTTTAGTAATGAGAACGGTATCATTAGCAGTAATCAGCATGGATTCATGAAGAATCGTTCTTGCCAAACAAATCTACTAACCTTCTATGAGGAGGTGAGTTGCCATCTAGATAAAGGAAGGCCCGTAGACGTGGTGTATCTGGATTTTGCAAAAGCATTTGACACAGTTCCCCATAAACGTTGTACATGGATTGAAAACTGGCTACAAGGGTGAGTTCAGAGGGTGGTGATAAATGGGGAGTACTCGGAATGGTCAGGGGTAGGGATGAGCCGAACACCCCCCTGTTCGGTTCGCACCAGAACATGCGAACAGGAAAAAAGTTCGCTCGAACACGCGAACACCGTTAAAGTCTATGGGACACGAACATGAATAATCAAAAGTGCTAATTTTAAAGGCTTATATGCAAGTTATTGTCATAAAAAATGTTTGGGGACCCGGGTCCTGCCCCAGGGGACATGGATCAATGCAAAAAAAAGTTTTAAAATCCATACCAGACCCTTATCCGAGCACGCAACCTGGCAGGCCGCAGGAAAAGAGGGGGGGACGAGAGTGCGCCCCCCCTCCTGAACCGTACCAGGCCACATGCCCTCAACATTGGGAGGGTGCTTTGGGGTAGCCCCCCAAAACACCTTGTCCCCACAAGGGCCTCATCCCCACAACCCTGGCCGGTGGTTGTGGGGGTCTGCGGGTGGGGGGCTTATCTGAATCTGGACGCCCCCTAACAAGGGGACCCCCAGATCCCGCCCCCCCCTGTGTGAAATGATAAGGGGGTACTTAGTTACATAGTTACATAGTTACATAGTAGGTGAGGTTGAAAAAAGACACAAGTCCATCAAGTCCAACCTATGTGTGTGATTATGTGTCAGTATTACATTACATATCCCTGTATGTTGCGGTCATTCAGGTGATTATCTAATAGTTTCTTGAAGCTATCAATGCTCCCCGCTGAGACCACCGCCTGTGGAAGGGAATTCCACATCCTTGCCGCTCTTACAGTAAAGAACCCTCTACGTAGTTTAAGGTTAAACCTCTTTTCTTCTAATTGTAATGAGTGGCCACGAGTCTTATTAAACTCTCTTCTGCGAAAAAGTTTTATCCCTATTGTGGAGTCACCAGTACAGTATTTGTAAATTGAAATCATATCCCCTCTCAAGCGTCTCTTCTCCAGAGAGAATAAGTTCAGTGCTCGCAATCTTTCCTCATAACTAAGATCCTCCAGACCCTTTATTAGCTTTGTTGCCCTTCTTTGTACTCGCTCCATTTCCAGTACATCCCTCCTGAGGACTGGTGCCCAGAACTGGACAGCATACTCCAGGTGCGACTGGACCAGAGTCTTGTAGAGCGGGAGAATTATCGTTTTATCTCTGGAGTTGATCCCCCTTTTAATGCATGCCAATATTCTGTTTGCTTTATTAGCAGCAGCTTGGCATTGCATGCCATTGCTGAGCCTATCATCTACTAGGACCCCCAGGTCCTTTTCCATCCTAGCTTCACCCAGAGGTTCTCCCCCCAGTGTATAGATTGCATTCATATTTTTGCCACCCAAATGCATTATTTTACATTTTTCTACATTGAACCTCATTTGCCATGTAGTCGCCCACCCCATTAATTTGTTCAGGTCTTTTTGCAAGATTTCCACATCCTGCGGAGATGTTATTGCCCTGCTTAGCTTAGTATCGTCTGCAAATACAGAGATTGAACTCTTTATCCCATCCTCCAGGTCGTTTATGAACAAATTAAATAGGATTGGTCCCAGCACAGAACCCTGGGGAACCCCACTACCCACCCCTGACCATTCTGAGTACTCCCCATTTATCACCACCCTCTGAACACGCCCTTGTAGCCAGTTTTCAATCCATGTACTCACCCTATGGTCCATGCCAACGCACCTTATTTTGTACAGTAAACGTTTATGGGGAACTGTGTCAAATGCTTTGTAAAATCCAGATACACCACGTCTACGGGCCTTCCTTTATCTAGATGGCAACTCACCTCCTCATAGAAGGTTAATAGATTGGTTTGGCAAGAGCGATTCTTCATGAATCCATGCTGATTACTGCTAATGACATCATTCTTATTTCTAAAATCTTGTATATAGTCCCTTATCATCCCCTCCAAGAGTTTACATACTATTGATGTTAGGCTAACTGGTCTGTAATTCCCAGGGATGTTTTTTGGGCCCTTTTTAAATATTGGTGCTACATTGCAGATAGAGGAGATGGATTATTCCCGCGCTATCATATATGGAATAGGCTAGAAATAGAAAAGCTGCATGCACTGTTCAAAGGTAGGCACCTGACCTCGTGAATAGATCTAGAAATTGGGTAGTGCTGCGCTAATCCTAGGTAATTATCAAAATGGTGTATAATCAGTAGTATACATACAGTGCTTTAATGCGTTGCTATTTGTTACAGTCGGATGGATGTACGATGGTATTAATTAAAGATGTAGCTCAGAATATTTATTTACAATAAGAGTGCCCCCTGAGATCTGAGCAGGGGTCTATATCCAACATAGGGGGGCGGTGGTAATGTTTGAATGGAATCAATAGGATTGAGTGGGATCAGGTGATATACAATATAAAAAACAGTACTAGTAAGAAATAATAAATAACATAGGTGACTTTCAATAATAGATAAGTGCGTAACGTAAAAACAATACTTTTAAAAGATGATATTAAACTTAGGTGACTGTCAATCATATATAAAAAAATGCATTACCATTGTAAATAAATAAATTCACAGTGGGGGGTAACCAGTGCTAATTGTGCTAGTATAAGGTGCAGCGTGACAAGCCTATTTAAGGCAGTGAGGTAGTGGTGGACTGCTAGTTCATAATGTGCATATGTGCAAAAAATTCAATATATAAAAATGAATATTTAAGGATGAATAATAAAGTATCTCAAATCCTTGTAAAAGGTTTGACAGATAGAAAGTCTTATAAAACCAAAAAAACACAAATGTCCATAGAAATTTCCACAAAAGTGATGACAACGTCTTGGCATGCACACGTTGCAGTTAAAGTGCTCAAGTGCAACACATCCAGTGCTTCTTCGTGTGACACCACTAAGGTTAGGTAGTGGCCCCTTACCTTTAGGTAATAGGGCAACAGCATGTAGTACAATTGACTCTTTAGGGTCCTCCTATTAGCTCCAGCGCGTCCCTCACCAGCCTACGTCCTGGGATGGAGTTCCCTCAGGTATAGTGCCAGAGCGGGGGGTATGGAGGATGATAGGCAAAAAAGGAAAAGGCCAATAGTGTAATCCCGTTTTAGGTGTAATAGAACCTCTTTTATTAAAATTATGTAGGTACTCACATTTAAAATTGGACAACAGCAAATGTAATCCAACGAGCAGTGAACTCGTATGCCTCTATGGTGAATGCAGCCTGTCTCGTCCCTACGCGTGACGTCACACCACACGTGACTTCATCAGGGGATGGTTACAGGCTTGAAATTGTGTCCTTAAGTAGTTCAGAATTGGCCGTTTATGGAGCGGCCATTTTCTTGGAGTCTAAAGGAAGTAGTGCGGCGGCCATTTTCTTAAGGGTTATTCGCCGCTACTTCCGCTGAGGGATGCGTCTGTATAACATCTCAGCTGACCCGTTCGACCAATGGGGACAGTCCAGGCATGGATAATGTCTCCAAGTGTCAGCAATGGGAGTCCTGCTAGACAGGAAACGCAGGAAAAATAAGATAATTGACCAGAACATTGCAAACCTCAAAGAAGAAATAGAACAATATAAAGACACAATTGAACATAAAACCCTAATGACACAATTAAATAAAGACCTTGCCAAAAAGGACAAAGAAGTCCAACAAAGGAAAAGCAAGAAACACACAAGAGACACGAATGATTTCCGGACTAATCAAGTCTTCAAATGGCAAAGCCAATTGGGGAAAATAGAACCTCCATCAACATACTCCACACCGGAAAAAACAGTGAAGATGTACCCCCAGCCTCAAAATGAACCATCTAGGATAGTAACGGAGAACACAAGATACCAGGATCAGAGAGAAGAAAACAGAAACATGACCTCTAGACAGAGAGATTACGATGGGAGAATCAATGAACATCAAAACTATACCCCCCACCGGAATGAACGGAGACCCCAATATAATTACAGGACACCCCGGAATGGAGGAAGAAAACATTATTATGGGAAGAACAATAGAAGACCTTACAATAGGAATAACTGGCACAGACCCCCTTATGAAGAACGTGAACCCAGAGGTGCACCTTATGAATATAGAGACCAAAGGAAACCGCCACAAGACTACAGAGACAACAGAGAATCAGACTACTATAGGCCTAGAGAGAGAAGCCCCATACAAGATTATAGAAATGAAGATAGAAGAGGCCCACCACAAAGAAACTACAGACCAGACGAACGTAGTCCAGTCCCCACCCAGAATTACTATGCCCCCCTGGCAAATAGAGAAGAGGAAGATAGACCTAGTAGATCCTACCCCCCACCCTATGGAGAACAAGAATCACATAGATCTTTTTTAGACAGGGGCAGAGAAAATTATCCGGTGAGATACCAAGAAGAGATGCGAGACCTCAGAAAAAGTCCCGAAAGAAGAGAGGACGACGAGCTGGCAAGAGACAACAAAAGAAAAAGACAGTGAGAGGAGAGGGGATATTCAACCTCAGTGGGAAAGAACTTACACATGAAGAAGAGGGGGTGCTCGACAAAGGGTTAAAATATGCACCCACAAAAAATCTGAACAAATTCGAGACCTATATAGGGATACAAAAGTTCGTACGCAAATTAAATATACAAAAATACATGTTAGGAAATGCCCCACTGCCGAAAGTAGTACAGCCAACAGAGAATGGGTTTTTACATAGTTCACTCAGGAACAAATCGGTTTTTAACCCACCAGCGAAAGACAACAAATACATTGATGTTTTTAAAAAGATTGTTTTAGACGAAATAAAGGAGGTGAAGATCAAGAAAAAAGAAGAACCGAATTTTATTAAAAGTGGGATTCGGAAGCTAAATAAGAGGCAAGATATAGTCATACGACCAGCCGACAAGGGAGGTGGGATTGTAATCCTCTCCAAAGAACAGTACCACAACACCATGACTCTCATGCTGAATGACACCAACACTTATACCAAACTACTCAAAAACCCAGTCTTCAGCTGCCGGAAAGCACTAGAACAAGTGGTACATCTGGGGGTCAAGAGGGCAATACTAAATAAGAAAGAAGCACGCTACCTCATCCCAGACTCCTGCCGGACGCCAATAATTTACTCAGTGCCTAAAATACATAAAAATAGAACTGACCCACCCCCTAGGCCGATAGTCAATGGCATCGAGTCAATAACATCAAGGATGGGTCAGTACATAGATGTCTTCCTACAACCGGTGGTTCAAAAAACGGAAGCATACCTCAAGGACAGTAAAGAGATGCTACGAATTATTGAGAACATCCAGGGAGAAAATAAATCTTGGATTATGGCAACCGCCGATGTTTCGGCGTTATATACAATTATTCCGCACCATAAGGCGTGCGAAGCAGCCAAATGGGGCCTTAGAAAATATACTCAACTCCCATGTACACAGAGGAAATTCCTGATCAAGTGCCTAGAATTTAATCTCAAAAATAATTATTTTTGGTACAGTAAATCTTATTACCACCAGCAGACTGGGGTAGCCATGGGCGCCAAGTTTGCCCCAAGCATAGCCGGCATATTCATGGCACAGTGGGAAGAATATAGCGTCTTTGGAGACCGCCCCAGCCAGCTTGTCATATATAAAAGGTACATAGACGATATTTTTATACTGTGGGATGGAGAAGAGAAAGACTTAATGGAATTCCTCCTTAAACTTAATAAGAACGACAGAAATATCGCACTAACCTGGGACATCAGTACGGAAAAAATAAACTTCCTCGACTTAGAGATTTCACTGAATGGATCCGTATTTAGTACAAAGACGCATTTCAAAGGAGTAGACAGGAACAGCTACCTTCCAACTACAAGCTGCCACCACAAAAACTGGATTTTCAACATCCCAAAAGGACAATTGATACGTATAAAAAGAAACTGTACCAAAATAAATACATACTTCGAACAAGCTGAAAAATTAGGCGAGAGATTCATATCGAAAGGCTATGAGCATAGATTTATCCAAACCAAAATCACAGAAGTCTCCAAACTGGATCGGAACCTACTGATCGAAGAGAAAACCAAACAGCAGGAGAAGACACCTGAGGGAATACCACTGATCTTAGACTTCAACGTACAATATAGAAAAATTGAAAAAATAATCAAGAACCACTGGCACATTTTACAGGCAGATAAGCAGTTACAAGACATCCTTCCCAAAAAAACAAAATTTATATATAAAAAGGCACCTACAATCAGAGATTTAGTAGTTAAAAATGTTGTAGACCCACCTAAAAAACCGTTTTCCTTCTTTACTGGGAATGGATTTTATCCATGCAAAAGGTGTTTCGCCTGCTTAAGGACCAAACGCTCAAACAAGAAAATGTTCAACTTCACCTCCACCAGCACGGGGGAAAACTTTGCAATCAAAGATTTCATTTGTTGCAATACCGAAGGGGCTGTATACGCACTGGAATGTAGCTGCGGCCTCCAATACGTAGGCCGCACAAAAAGACCCTTGAGAGTCCGCATTAAGGAACATGTTAAAAATATCCTTAATGGCTACGAAAAACACTGTGTGTCTAAACATTTCTTAACCTGTCATAACAGAGACCCCACCCACTTGAGGTTTTGGGGTATCACCCCATATATAAAACATTGGAGGGGAGGCCACAAGGTGAGAACCCTCAGCAAACTAGAGTCCAAATGGATCTTCACCCTAGACACATTTTGGCCCCGGGGCCTAAACATAGAGTTTGACCTCAACTGCTTCCTGAGTGACTTTTAACTTTCAAGTAATTTAACCAATCACCAATTCTATCTGCTTTAAAGAATACCCTCTTAACATTTTTATAATATTTTTATAATATTTTTATAATATTTTTTAATAGTCTTTTTAATATTTTTTAACGTATACAGCGTTGTGTCTCCCATGCTCTTATGGAAATACACACACTGTGATTGATTCATTCCTGTAGTCCGCATAACCTCACCCTTAACGGTGGCATGCAATAGCAACATAGCCAACATGTACTGTAAGATAAGTGACCCAGATATAGAGGTACGAATTATATTATCATTTGCCACAATTAATCTTACGCCCTAAGTAATACACATCACCTCATTTTTCTTGTTTTACATTTTTCACTATTTAGTTATATCATTTTTCTATTTCACCCTCGCTTCCTTATTTTCTACTTATTTATTAAACAACCAATATACATCACTAACTTTGGGGTACTTATGTATTAATGGCCATTTACTATATTATTATAGACATTGTTTTTATCCATTATGTTTGTGCATATATATTTTCTATGCCACCGGTGTCTGCTGCTTTTCTTCCCCCTCGGGCTTTAAATCACAGACTTAACCAATCTTATTGCAGGATGGGTTCCCTGCACTAAACTAGCACCTGATTTGATCATCAGACCCATTTAGGCCCAAAATAATACCAACACTCGGTCCTTACTATGATTTAATCAGCGCTAACACTTTCCTATTGTCCCCATTAAATTACTCCCTCTCCGGCAACAGATTAGACATAGACTCCCATTGCTGACACTTGGAGACATTATCCATGCCTGGACTGTCCCCATTGGTCGAACGGGTCAGCTGAGATGTTATACAGACGCATCCCTCAGCGGAAGTAGCGGCGAATAACCCTTAAGAAAATGTTCGCCGCACTACTTCCTTTAGACTCCAAGAAAATGGCCGCTCCATAAACGGCCAATTCTGAACTACTTAAGGACACAATTTCAAGCCTGTAACCATCCCCTGATGAAGTCACGTGTGGTGTGACGTCACGCGTAGGGACGAGACAGGCTGCATTCACCATAGAGGCATACGAGTTCGCTGCTCGTTGGATTACATTTGCTGTTGTCCAATTTTAAATGTGAGTACCTACATAATTTTAATAAAAGAGGTTCTATTACACCTAAAACGGGATTACACTATTGGCCTTTTCCTTTTTTGCCTATCATCCTCCATACCCCCCGCTCTGGCACTATACCTGAGGGAACTCCATCCCAGGACGTAGGCTGGTGAGGGACGCGCTGGAGCTAATAGGAGGACCCTAAAGAGTCAATTGTACTACATGCTGTTGCCCTATTACCTAAAGGTAAGGGGCCACTACCTAACCTTAGTGGTGTCACACGAAGAAGCACTGGATGTGTTGCACTTGAGCACTTTAACTGCAACGTGTGCATGCCAAGACGTTGTCATCACTTTTGTGGAAATTTCTATGGACATTTGTGTTTTTTTGGTTTTATAAGACTTTCTATCTGTCAAACCTTTTACAAGGATTTGAGATACTTTATTATTCATCCTTAAATATTCATTTTTATATATTGAATTTTTTGCACATATGCACATTATGAACTAGCAGTCCACCACTACCTCACTGCCTTAAATAGGCTTGTCACGCTGCACCTTATACTAGCACAATTAGCACGGGTTACCCCCCACTGTGAATTTATTTATTTCCAATGGTAATGCATTTTTTTATATATGATTGACAGTCACCTAAGTTTAATATCATCTTTTAAAAGTATTGTTTTTACGTTACGCACTTATCTATTATTGAAAGTCACCTATGTTATTTATTATTTCTTACTAGTACTGTTTTTTATATTGTATATCACCTGATCCCACTCAATCCTATTGATTCCATTCAAACATTACCACCGCCCCCCTATGTTGGATATAGACCCCTGCTCAGATCTCAGGGGGCACTCTTATTGTAAATAAATATTCTGAGCTACATCTTTAATTAATACCATCGTACATCCATCCGACTGTAACAAATAGCAACGCATTAAAGCATTGGTGCTACATTGGCTTTTCTCCAATCAGCTGGTACCATTCCAGTCAATAGACTGTCTGTAAAAATTAGGAACAACGGTCTGGCAATCACCTGACTGAGTTCCCTAAGTACCCTCGGATGCAAGCCATCTGGTCCCGGGTGATTTATTAATGTTAAGTTTCTCAAGTCTAATTTTAATTCCGTCCTCTGTTAACCATGTAGGTGCTTCCTGTGTTGTGTCATGAGGATAAACACTGCAGTTTTGGTTACTGAAGCCCCCCGATTCACTCGTGAAGACTGAGGAGAAGAATAAATTCAATACCTTTGCCATCTCCCCATCCTTTGTAACCAGATGTCCTTCCTCATTCTTTATGGGGCCAATATGGTCTGTCCTCCCTTTTTTACTGTTTACATACTTAAAGAATTTCTTGGGATTTTTTTTGCTCTCCTCCGCTATGTGTCTTTCATGTTCTATCTTAGCCGTCCTAATTGCACCCTTACATTTCTTGTTGCATTCTTTATAAAGTCTGAATGCTGAGGACGATCCCTCAACCTTGTATTTTTTGAAGGCCTTCTCCTTTGCTTTTATATGCATTTTTACATTGGAGTTAAGCCATCCAGGATTTTTGTTCGCTCTTTTAAATTTATTACCCAATGGGATACATTGGCTAATGCCCTTATTTAATATGCTCTTAAAGCAAACCCATCTCTCCTCCGTATTCTTTGTTCCTAATATTTTATCCCAATTTATGCCTTTTAGCAAGGTTTGTAGTTTAGGGAAGTTGGCTCTTTTGAAATTCAGTGTCTTTGTGTTCCCTTCATGTTTCCTATTTGTGTGATTTATACTGAAACTAATTGACCTGTGATTGCTGTTACCTAAATTGCCCCGTATTTCCACATCTGTGATCAGGTCTGTATTGTTGGTAATCAGTAGATCCAGTAATGTTTTATTTCTAGTTGGTGCGTCTACCATCTGACACATAAAATTGTCCTGCAAGACATTAAGGAACTGGCGAGCCTTAAATGAATGCGCGGTTCCCTCTGCCCAGTCTATGTCTGGATAATTAAAATCCCCCATTATGATAACACTTCCCATCCTTGCTGCTAATCCAATTTGTGATAGGAGATCTGTCTCCACTTCCTCCCTCAGGTTAGGGGGCCTATAGCATACTCCCAGTATTATTTTCCCCTTAGCGTCATCCCTTTGGAGCTCTACACATAAAGATTCCACCTCCTCCCTAGCTCCCTCAGTGATGTCATCTCTCACATTCACTGCACATTCATTGTACATTATTCTTGATATATAGGCATACCCCTCCCCCTTTTTTACCCTCTCTATCCTTGCGGTATAGGGTATACCCTTGAATGTTTGCCAGCCAATCATGAGAGCTGTTGAACCAGGTCTCTGAAATTCCCACAAAATCCAAATCCTCCTCGTACAACAGTATCTCTAGTTCACCCATCTTGTCCGCCATGCTCCTGGCATTGGTGAACATGCCACATAGTTTAGACTGGTCACATATTGTCCTCGTATTGGGTGTTTCGAGATTGCAACTAGGACTTGCTACTATACTCACCTTGTATTTTTGTGCTTTGGTTAACCTACCACTAATGCCCCCAATACTACCCTCTGGAATATCTTCCGCGCTGGCTATCACTGTCTCTGGACCCTCCCCCCCATCGCCTAGTTTAAAAACCTCTCTAACTTTTTGGCCATCTTCCTTCCCAGCAGATCTGCACCCTCCTCATTTAGGTGCAGTCGGTCCCTTCTATAGTACCGGTTACCAACTGAGAAGTCAGCCCAGTCCTCCAGGAACCCAAACCCCTCCTTACTACACCAGCTCTTCAGCCACTTGTTTACTTCCCTAAGCTCCCTCTGCCTTTCTGGTGTGGCTCGATGTACCGGTAGTATTCCTGAGAACACTACCTTGGAGGTCCTTTTCCTCAATTTAGCACCTAAATCCCTAAAATCGTTCTTTAGGACACTCCATCTGCCTCTGACTTTGTCACTGGTGCCAACGTGCACCATGACAGCCGGGTCTTCCCCAGCCCCTCCCAGTAATCTGTCCACAAGATCCGTGATGTGCCGAACTCGAGCGCCTGATAGACAACATACTGTTCGGCGCTTCAGGTCTTGGTTACAGATTGCCCTCTCTGTCCTTCTAAGAATTGAGTCCCCTACCACCAGAATCTGTCTTTCCTTTCCCTTTGCTGCCCCCCACTCTCACTGGAGGAGTTCTTCCCCTGGCAGCTAGGAGAGTCCCTCATCTCCAGCAGTGCTGGTCCCTGACTGGTTTCACCAATGTCACTCAATGGAGCGTACTTATTGGGATGCTCCAGTCCTGGATCGGCCTCTCTGGCACTTCCCCCTCTACCCCTCCTGACTGTCACCCATCTTCTCTTTGCTAGTGCCTGCACCTCTTTGTCTCCACCCGCCTCTGTGCTGGCCCCTGCCGGCACCTGCCGTGTACGTTCCTGGCTCACCTTTAGTATGGAGGGACTTCTCAGTGCTTACAGTTGCTTCCCCAGATTCAGAACCTGGGCTTCCAGGGAAACAATGTGCTTACATTTTGCACAGCAGTATTCGCCCTCGATCGGATGATCAAGGAACGCATACATGCGGCAAGATGTACAAAGAGTCGCCTCTCCACACCCGCCGGGCATCGTACCTATTAAATATAGTGAGGATTTGGGGATTTTACCCTGTCCAAATTACCATTACCATTACCATTAACAGCTAGCTTCCTGGCACTAATACTCAAGACAATACACAGGTACACAACAAGCAATACACAGGTACACAACAAGACAATACACAGGTACTCACAGACAGCAAACAAACAGCAAACAAACAAACAAACAACAAACAGCAAACAAACAGCAAACAAACAGCAAACAAACAGCAAGACTTGTACACTCTAACTCTGTTTTTTTAACTCCCACTTATTCCAGCTCCACTTACACCAAGTTCCACAGCTTCAGACTGAGCACGCTCAGACTGAGTCCTACAACCAGTTAAATAGGCACCTGTGAGCAATTAATAACACCCCTTAATTGATAGACTGATGAAACCAGAGAGAAAAAAAAAAAAAAAGCTATTTAAAAAGTGACAGCAAAAGGCAAATTAAAGACTAAAAGGAAAAGCCCCAAAAATGCAACCCAGCAAACAAGCAGCAAACAAACAGCAAACAAACAGCAAACAAGCAAACAGCAAGCAAACAGCAAACAAACAGCAAACAAGCAAACAGCAAGCAAACAGCAAACAAACAGCAAACAAGCAAACAGCAAGCAAACAGCAAACAAACAGCAAACAAACAAACAACAAACAGCAAACAAACAGCAAGACTTGTACACTCTAATAGGGCGTACACACGGTCGGACTTTGTTCGGACATTCCGACAACAAAATCCTAGGATTTTTTCCGACGGATGTTCGCTCAAACTTGTCTTGCATACACACGGTCACACAAAGTTGTCGGAAAATTCGATCATTCTGAACGCGGTGACGTAAAACACGTACGTCAGGACTATAAACGGGGCAGTAGCCAATAGCTTTCATCTCTTTATTTATTCTGAGCATGCGTGGCACTTTGTGCATCGAATTTGTCTACACACTATCGGAAATTCCGACAATGGATTTTGTTGTCGGAAAATTTTATATCCTGCTCTCAAACTTTGTGTGTCGGAAAATCCGATGGAAAATGTGTGATGGAGCCAACACACGGTCGGAATTTCCGACAACAAGGTCCTATCACACATTTTCCATCGGAAAATCCGACCGTGTGTACGGGGCATAACTCTGTTTTTTTAACTCCCACTTATTCCAGCTCCACTTACACCAAGTTCCACAGCTTCAGACTGAGCACGCTCAGAGTGAGTCCTACAACCAGTTAAATAGGCACCTGTGAGCAATTAACCACACCCCTTAATTGATAGACTGATGAAACCAGAGAAAAAAAAAAAAAGCTATTTAAAAAGTGACAGCAAAAGGCAAATTAAAGACTAAAAGGAAAAGCCCCAAAAATGCAACCCAGCAAACAAGCAGCAAACAAACAGCAAACAAACAGCAAACAAACAGCAAACAAGCAAACAGCAAGCAAACAGAAAACAAGCAAACAGCAAGCAAACAGCAAACAAACAGCAAACAAACAAACAACAAACAGCAAACAAACAGCAAGACTTGTACACTCTAACTCTGTTTTTTTAACTCCCACTTATTCCAGCTCCACTTACACCAAGTTCCACAGCTTCAGACTGAGCACTTACCCCTACCATTTCACTAAAAAACTGTCAAAAATGTTAAAAATGACAAGAGACAGTTTTTGACAATTCCTTTATTTAAATGCTTCTTCTTTCTTCTATCTTCCTTCATCTTCTTCTTCTTCTGGTTCTTCTGGCTCTTCTGGTTCTTCCTCCGGCGTTCTCATCAAGCATCTCATCCGCGGCGTGTTCTATCTTCTTCTCCTCGGGCCGCTCCACACCCATGGCATGGGGGGAGGCTCCCGCTCTTCTCTTCATCTTCTTCTTCATCCTCTTCTCTTCTTCCTTCTTCTCTTCTTCATTTTCTTCTCCGGGCTGCTCCGCACCCATGCTGGCATGGAGGGAGGCTCCCGCTGTGTGACAGAGTCTCCTTGTCTGACGGTTCTTAAATAACAGGGGCGGGGCCACCCGGTGACCCCGCCCCCCTCTGACGCACGGTGACTTGACGGGACTTCCCTGTGACGTCATGGGGAATGCCACAGGGAAGTCCCGTCATGTCCCGTGCGTCAGAGGGGGGCGGGGTCACCGGGTGGCCCCGCCCCCCGTTATTTAAGAACCGTCAGACGAGGAGACGCCGTCACACAGCGGGAGCCTCCCTCCATGCCAGCATGGCTGCGGAGCGGCCCGGAGAAGAAAATGAAGAAGAGAAGAAGGAAGAAGAGATGAAGAAGAAGATGAAGAGAAGAGCGGGAGCCTCCCCCCATGCCATGGGTGCGGAGCGGCCCGAGGAGAAGAAGATAGAAGACGCTGCAGAGGAGATGCTGGACGAGAACGCCGGAGGAAGAACCAGAAGAGCCAGAAGAACCAGAAGAAGATGAAGGAAGATAGAAGAAAGAAGAAGCATTTAAATAAAGGAATTGTCAAAAACTGTCTCTTGTCATTTTTAACATTTTTGACAGTTTTTTAGTGAAATGGTAGGGGTAAGTAGGGGGTCCCTTGTTAAAGGGGGCTTCCAGATTCCGATAAGCCCCCCGCCCGCAGACCCCCACAACCACCGGCCAGGGTTGTGGGGATGAGGCCCTTGTCCTCATCAACATGGGGACAAGGTGTTTTGGGGGGCTACCCCAAAGCACCCTCCCAATGTTGAGGGCATGTGGCCTGGTACGGTTCAGGAGGGGGGGTGCACTCTCGTCCCCCCCCCCTCTTTTCCTGCGGCCTGCCAGGTTGCGTGCTCGGATAAGGGTCTGGTATGGATTTTTGGGGGGACTCCACGCCGTTTTTTTTTTTGGCGTGGGGTTCCCCTTAAAATCCATACCAGACCTGAAGGGTCTGGTATGGAATTTAGGGGGAACCCCACGTCATTTCTTTTTTTCATTTTGGTTCGGGGTTTCCCTGTGTTGAATTCCCATGCCGTTTTTATCAATGAACTTCTATGTGTATTGTCGGCAATGCAATAGCCGCAGGTAGTTTTAAATGGAATTTTTCCTTCGAAATGCCATTTTGCTGTCAGACTGTTCTAAACACGGGAAACATGCACCCCTTTACAGGCATACTATAGACACCCCCCAGGTACGAAATTTAAAGGGATATTACACTTTTATTGTTTGACTTTAAGCATTAAAATCACTGCTCCTGAAAAAACGTACATTTTTAAAACTTTTTTTTGCATTGATCCATGTCCCCTGGGGCAGAACCCGGGTCCCCAAACACTTTTTATGACAATAACTTGCATATAAGCCTTTAAAATTAGCACTTTTGATTTCTCCCATAGACTTTTAAAGGGTGTTCTGCGGCATTCAAATTTGCCGCGAACACCCCAAATTGTTCGCTGTTCGGCGAACTTGCGAACAGCCAATGTTCGAGTCGAACATGAGTTTGACTCGAACTCGAAGCTCATCCCTAGTCAGGGGTGGGTAGTGGGGTTCCCCAGGGTTCTGTGCTGGGACCAATCCTATTTAATTTGTTCATAAACGACCTGGAGGATGGGATAAACAGTTCAATCTCTGTATTTGCAGACGATACTAAGCTAAGCAGGGCAATAACTTCTCCGCAGGATGTGGAAACCTTGCAAGAAGATCTGAACAAATTAATAGGGTGGGCAAATACATGGCAAATGAGGTTCAATGTAGAAAAATGTAAAATAATGCATTGGGGTGGCAAAAATATGAATGCATTCTATACACTGGGGGGAGAACCTCTGGGGAAATCTAGAATGGAAAAGGACCCGGGGGTCCTAGTAGATGATAAGCTCAGCAATGGCATGCAATGCCAAGCTGCTGCTAACAAAGCAAACAGATTATTGGCATGCATTAAAAAGGGGATCAACTCCAGAGATAAAACGATAATTCTCCCACTCTACAAGACTCTGGTCCGGCCGCACCTAGAGTATGCTGTCCAGTTCTGGGCACTAGTCCTCAGGAAGGATGTACTGGAAATGGAGCGAGTACAAAGAAGGGCAACAAAGCTAATAAAGGGTCTGGAGGATCTTAGTTATGAGTAGGGATGAGCTTCGAGTTCGAGTCAAACTCATGTTCGACTCGAACATAGGCTGTTTGCAAGTTCGCCGAACAGCGAACAATTTGGGGTGTTCGCGGCAAATTCGAATGCCGCGGAACACCCTTTAAAAGTCTATGGGAGAAATCAAAAGTGCTAATTTTAAAGGCTTATATGCAAGTTATTGTCATAAAAAGTGTTTGGGGACCTGGGTCCTGCCCCAGGGGACATGGATCAATGCAAAAAAAAGTTTTTAAAAAGGCAGTTTTTTCAGGAGCAGTGATTTTAATAATGCTTAAAGTCAAATAATAAATGTGTAATATCCCTTTAAATTTCGTAGCTGGGGGTGTCTATAGTATGCCTGTAAGGGGGCGCATGTTTCCTGTGTTTAGAACAGTCTGACAGCAAAATGACATTTCGAAGGAAAAAACACATTTAAAACTACCAGCGGCTATTGCTTTGCCGACAATACACATAGAAGTTCATTGATAAAAATGGCATGGGAATTCTCCACAGGGCAACCCCGAACCAAAATTTTAAAAAAAAATGACGTGGGAGTCCCCCTAAATTCCATACAAGGCCCTTCAGGTCTGGTATGGATTTTAAGGGGAACCCCGCGCCAAAAAAAAAAAAAATGTCGTGGGGTCCCCCCAAAAATCCATACCAGACCCTTATCCAAGCACGCAACCTGGCAGGCCGCAGGAAAAGAGGGGGGGACGAGAGTGCGGCCCCCCCCTCCTGAACCGTACCAGGCCACATGCCCTCAACATTGGGAGGGTGCTTTGGGGTAGCCCCCAAAACACCTTGTCCCCATGTTGATGAGGACAAGGGCCTCATCCCCACAACCCTTGCCGGTGGTTGTGGGGGTCTGCGGGCAGGGGGGTTTATCGGAATCTGGAAGCCCCCTTTAACAAGGGGACCCCCAGATCCCGCCCCCCCGTGTGAAATGGTAAGGGGGTACTTACCCCTACCATTTCACTAAAAAATTGTCAAAAATGTTAAAAATGACAAGAGACAGTTTTTGACAATTCCTTTATTTAAATGCTTCTTCTTTCTTCTATCTTCCTTCTTCTTCTTCTGGTTCTTCTGGATCTTCTGGTTCTTCCTCTGGCGTTCTCGCCCAGCATCTCCTCTGCAGCGTCTTCTATCTTCTTCTCCTCGGGCCGCTCCGCACCCATGGCATGGGGGGAGGCTCCCGCTCTTCTCTTCATCTTCTTCTTCTTCTTCATCTCTTCTTCCTTCTTCTCTTCTTCTCTTCTTCATTTTCTTCTCTGGGCCGCTCCGCAGCCATGCTGGCATGGAAGGAGGCTCCCGCTGTGTGACGGCGTCTCTTCGTCTGACGGTTCTTAAATAACGGGGGACGGGGCCACCCGGTGATCCCGCCCCCCTCTGACGCACAGGACATGACGGGACTTCCCTGTGGCATTCCCCGTGATGTCACAGGGAAGTCCCGTCAAGTCACCATGCGTCAGAGGGGGTGGGGTCACCGGGTGGCCCCACCCCCTGTTATTTAAGAACCGTCAGATGAAGAGACGCCGTCACACAGCGGGAGCCTCCCTCCATGCCAGCATGGCTGCGGAGCGGCCCGGAGAAGAAAATGAAGAAGAGAAGAAGGAAAAAGGAAGAAGAGATGAAGAAGATGAAGAGAAGAGTGGGAGCCTCCCCCCATGCCATGGGTGCGGAGCGGCCCGAGGAGAAGAAGATAGAAGTCGCCTCAGAGGAGATGCTGGACGAGAACGCCGGAGGAAGAACCAGAAGAGCCAGAAGAACCAGAAGATGAAGGAAGATAGAAGATAGAAGAAGCATTTAAATAAAGGAATTGTCAAAAACTGTCTCTTGTCATTTTTAACATTTTTGACAGTTTTTTAGTGAAATGGTAGGGGTAAGTACCCCCTTACCATTTCACACAGGGGGGGCGGGATCTGGGGGTCCCCTTGTTAAAGAGGGCTTCCAGATTCCGACAAGCCCCCCGCCCGCAGACCCCCACAACCACCGGCCAGGGTTGTGGGGATGAGGCCCTTGTCCTCATCAACATGGGGACAAGGTGTTTTGGGGGGCTACCCCAAAGCACCCTCCCAATGTTGAGGGCATGTGGCCTGGTACGGTTCAGGAGGGGGGGGTGCACTCTCGTCCCCCCCTCTTTTCTTGCGGCCTGCCAGGTTGCGTGCTCGGATAAGGGTCTGGTATGGATTTTTGGGGGGACCCCACGCCGTTTTTTTTTTTTTTTGGCGCGGGGTTCCCCTTAAAATCCCTACCAGACCTGAAGGGTCTGGTATGGAATTTAGGGGGAACACCACGTCATTTTTATTTTAAATTTTGGCTGGGGTTCCCCTTAATATCCATACCAGACCTGAAGGGCCTTGTATGGAATTTAGGGGGACTCCCACATCATTTTTTTTTTTAAATTTTGGTTCGGGGTTGCCCTGTGGGGAATTCCCATGCCGTTTTTATCAATGAACTGCTATGTGTATTGGCGGCAATGCAATAGCCGCGGGTAGTTTTAAATGTGTTTTTTCCTTCAAAATGTAATTTTGCTGTCAGACTGTTCTAAACACGGGAAACATGCGCCCCTTTACAGGCATACTATAGACACCCCCCAGCTACGAAATTTAAAGGGATATTACACTTTTATTGTTTGACTTTAAGCATTATTAAAATCACTGCTTCTGAAAAAACGGACGTTTTTAGAAATTTTTTTTGCATTGATCCATGTCCCCTGGGGCAGGACCCGGGTCCCCAAACACTTTTTATGACAATAACTTGCATATAAGCCTTTAAAATTAGCACTTTTGATTATTCATGTTCGTGTCCCATAGACTTTAACGGTGTTCGCGTTTTCGAACAAACTTTTTTCCTGTTCGCATGTTCTGGTGCGAACCGAACAGGGGGGTGTTCGGCTCATCCCTAGTTATGAGGATAGGTTACGAGCACTGAACTTATTCTCTCTGGAGAAGAGACGCTTGAGAGGGGGTATGATTTCAATATACAAATACCGTACTGGTGACCCTACAATAGAAATAAAACTTTTTCGCAGAAGAGAGTTTAACAAGACTCATGGCCACTCATTAAAATTAGAAGAAAAGAGGTTTAACCTTAAACTACGTAGAGGATTCTTTACTGTAAGAGCGGCAAGGATGTGGAATTCCCTTCCACAGGCGGTGGTCTCAGCGGGGAGCATCGATAGCTTCAAGAAACTATTAGATATGCACCTGAATGACCACAACATACAGGGATATACAATGTAATACTGACACATAATCACACATAGGTTGGACTTTATGGTGTTAGGTACCTGGTAGTAGAGCCTGACTTGTAGGAGAAGACCTCTCATACAACGCTGGTTCAGGAGCCACTGGAGTGGGGACAGTGGTCTCGTGAGCACAGTGGGGTAGGAGTGCCTGTTGAAGTAGAAGTCTCTGATGCTGGAGCAGAGTGGAGATCCCTCCAGGGATGGCTGGACTGCAGATAAGGTGGTAGCAGAGAGCAGCAGGCTGCAGCACTGAAGATGCAGAGATCACTGGAGCTGGAGCTGAAGGTGCAACAGCACAGAAGCAAACGGCAAGCACAAGCAAGGTCAGACAGTCCGGATCAGCAGGTAAACAAGACAGGTAATAACGGCAGGCAGAAGCAGAGTCGGTAGGCAGGCAGAGATCGGTAACGGTATTGGTAGAAGCAGCAGCAGGGTCAGGCAGGCCGGGTCGGGTTGGAGAAGGAGGGATGGTGAGACAAGCCAGGTCAATAAGGTAAATGATCAATCAGGTGCAGGTTAACAAATTCACAGAGCTGAGACAAAACAGCAGCGCACCCCTGCAACAGGAGAACTCTTATGTGCTCCTTGGCGCCAAAACGGCGCTAACGCGAATGCTCGCGCGCCCGCACGCATACACACATGCGCTGCGCACCCGAGCACCGCGCTGATGCACAGTATCAGCTGAAGATTGCTGCATTGTCTGAACAGGGGCGTGCCGGTGCATAGGCACATGCAAATGTCCCGGTCTGGTGCTGACAGCTCCCTGACAGATGGACTTGTGTCTTTTTTCAACCTCACCTACTATGTAAGAGTTGGACTTGTTAGACATTCCTTGGCCATGTTAGGCCAAGTAGAGATAGTGTCACGTGGACACATCTCAATGTTTGTATGTTACATGGAAGAAAAAAAAATAATAAACAGAATTTTTTTTAAAAATGGTGGTTGGATAAGGGGTTGTATCACATTGGATACTTCTTCACCCCCACGGGACTGTTTTCCCTGAAATTTTGTGCGCAGCAACTGGAGATTCTAACTTCGGAACACTTTCGATTTCAACAGATACAACATTTTCTCAACAAAATCTGGCCGGAGAAACCTACTCACAGATTCACACCCTACGAAATATGGTGTTAGCAGACCACAGAACAGAGGGGTGGAATCTCAGTCATCTAACAGTCACTTGCCCATCAGTCATGCAAAATCTCATATGGCCGCAAGGGAAAACGATCTATCAATACAATGGGATGTAGAGAGATGGCAGGCATCTTACTCTAGAACCTTTAAGGCTATTAGGAATATATCCCTAATTGAATCCAGCCTTAAGGTAATGACCAGATGGTACCTCACCCCTGCCAAATTGGCTATTATGTATCCCACAGCAGACCCTCAGTGCTTCCAAGGATGTCAACTCCACGGCCCACATCTGGTGGGAGTGCCCCAGAATAAGGTCGTTTTGGAACAGGATTTTTACCCTGATCAAAAAAGTGACAGATCTCCACATACCAAAAACCCCTGCCAATGCCCTTCTCAATGCAAATCTCCCAATAACTCCGCGAACTAATCCACTTTATTTTTCTAGGTGCCAAGCTGACAATAGTCAAAGCATGGAAACAATCCAGGGTCTCCTTTTCAGCTACCAAACGCAAAATATCATGGATTATGTCCCAAGAAAAACTGACTAGCATCCTACTAAACACCACAGTTCAGTTTGAAATAACCTGGGAACCCTGGGCGCTACATATGGGCATCTCCCTCATTCCTGGGGTACAGACGTAATTACTATCCATCCTCACTGCTCCCTCGCATCTTCTCCTGTTGATTGGCTCTTACGCCTCTCTTCTTCTACTCCCCCTCTAACTTTTCCCTACCCCCCTCCTCTCCCCTCTAAAGTATGGCCCTCTACGACAGCCGGAGAGACCCACCAGGTTAAGCGCCTCTAGGCCTTCTTGTTAAAGAGCCCATCCTTTGGGGCGTTTCAGCTAGGCTCCCGGAAACCCTTATCCTTACATTAAGCTCTAGGCTAGACTGTAGTGAATGTTACCCTATGGGTATTTGGGGGGGGACCCTCCAGGCAGAGTGTGTTCCCTTTAGGGGTGCCGGGGGAGCTCTACTAGGTTCCAGGATACTGGTCCCATACAGCCATAGTTTATCGCTGAGACGAAGGAGCCGACCCAGAACCTAACAACCCCTCTTTCCCACAATAGTTACTATTACGGATATGTACTTGGGTTCTTATATTGCCTCACTGGATGTAATGTTATTTTATATTTTCTTATGCTGTACAAATAAAATAAAAATCTTTGAAAGAAAAAATCTTCCAGGATCTATCAAATATCACCCTGCAACACAGAAAAGAGATGAGACCTCTCCTGAGTCTTACGCACTAAATCCATCAGCTATCTCCTGGAAGTTTCCTTTCTGCCTCTCTGAAACCAGCCAAGGCCATAGAGCAAAGCTCAAAGTCCCTGAAGACCTGGAACATTTCTGCAACATCTCAGAGATTCTGGTGATAGACCTGCCTGACTGGTACAGTGACTTTCGCCTACCGCCAACAAGACACGCAACCTCCAGGGAGGATATCTGTGAAGCAGGTCACCGCTTACACCACAATACCTCCCACCAGCTGCCCAAGGTACTCCGAGGAACAACAGCCTAACAGCCTCGCCAGCTCACTGAAGAGCTTGTCTATCAGACTAAGGAAAGCACCTACTAATTCCAGGCTACACCCTACGGATCAAGGTCGGTATTCCACCATCACTGGTTGTCCTTTTAAATTTCCTCCACTGAACCCCCCTCATCATCCCCCACACAGGACTGTCATTCCCAACACACTGCCTTAATATCCTACCCATGACATGGACATACCTCTCTCTCCCGGACTGCCTTGAATACCCCATCTCTCCAGAGACTCGGGCACCCCTCACCCCTGGCTCTTACTCCATTCATCACTCAGCTATGCTAATAAGCATATTGCCCAGCCCAATAATAGACCTCCCCGGTTTATCCCAAAACAATACATAGGTTACATAGTAGGTGAGGTTGAAAAATGACACAAGTCCAACCATACGGGACAACATCTCTATGCCCTTATACCTCTTACAAAGACACCTCCAGTCTCACCTTACAGGAAACGCTAACCTAAACCTGCGACCCTTGTTGTCAGCCTCGGAATACTACCCCAAACTCCTGATGAAAACCTCACCTTGGGTACAATTACATCAAACGTGCCTTTCTCCATCGGAACGCAGACCCTAAGCTTTTGGATCACCTTTATACTGGCAATCCCATCAAGGCCACCTACATAGACTGCCTGAAACTCCCTACCAATTGACTGCTTCTAACCCCATGTCTCTACAGATCCAATAGACTCTGGAAGGCCAATGGAATTTTTTTCGCATCCTTTGTTACCTACCTCCACAACCACTAACACACAGGGAGAGGAATGTTTTAAGCCACACCAAGGGAAGTCTTCCATCTACTCCACACGAATTTGGACTTCCATCCCTATCTCATCTTTATTTTACCCCCCCTCTTCCTTCTTATTCCCATACCTATTCCTTCCTACCTTGAATCCATCAATCCCTTTTGTAAAACAAGATACTGTACTGCGAGTAAGTCTATTACAAGGCTAACACTATATCTTTCAGGACAACCTTCTGGAATATAGCACAAAGACACAAGATATTGTTAAAGGAAGGGGAAAATGAATACCCTTCCTGATTTAATATGCTGTGTACCCCAGGGGGCTGGGATTCCAGGGGGGCTTACCAGATGTATAAACTTTCAGGATTAGCATTGATTTCAAAGCATTAATCCTGTTTTCTTAAGTCTCGTACACACGATTGGATTTTCCGCCTACAAAACCGCAGACTTTTGTCCGAAGGGCGTTGGCCTGAACTTGTCCTGCATACAAACAGCACACAATTGTCAGCCAACAATCCCAAATGTAGTGACGTATTAAACGTACTACGAGACGATAAATAGGAAGTTCAATTGTCATGCGCCACCCTTTAGGCTCCTTCTGCTAATTTCGTGTTAGTAGAAGTTTGGTGAGTGTCGATTCGCACTTTTCAGTTTGTGCTTGTCAGTTTGTTTCTGAATGGCCGTTCGTCAACTAGCCATGTTGCATTCTCATCAGGGATTGTGCTATCATTGGGCTTGGAGTTATTGCTTTGACCCAAGTCCAGTCCAGGAACTGGAGGAGGAGGAGTTCTTGGACCAAGAATTGGTTGCTTAATCGTGATCCAATTCTCTCATATGCCTTTGCTGCAGGAGATCCAGGAGAATAATGCTGAAGATTTTAGGAATTATCTCTGGGTGACGGACCCCTGCTTTCACCGTCTCTTGGCATTGCTGACCCCCTATATTAAGAAGCAGGAAACATGCATGCAGCTTGCCACATTATTCAACAATGTACGGTGTCCAATTTGGTGCTGTAGCTAGGGGAGCAAACCACCCTGAGAAATGGGCAAAGTTAAAATAGGAGCTGGCAACTTGATGATTCCTCTTTTTCTCACCAAAAATGAAAATAGGAAACAAGCTAAAGTGTTTCAGCTAAAGCATAATTACTCGGCTAAGGAAGGCTGAAAGTGCTGAAACGCATTGGTTTGATTCTGTTTAACATGATGCAGGCAAGAAAAAAGATCATGACAAGTCATGGAGTTGCAGGTTCATATGTCAATCTTTTTCTAAAGAGAAATCGTACATTCAAATAAAACAGTTGCAACTATTAAAAAAATGTGCAAAGGTTCGTCAGTTTAAAACTGTACAAACACATGTACAACAGAAAGAAAAAAATATAACATGTTTGTGTTTTAACTGATAGCTAAAATATTGATGATGTTGATAACTCTGTTTTGGAGATCATGCATGTTTCTTTCATTTTCTCCAATTCCCTATTGCATAGCAATATATATATATATATATATATATATATATATATATATATATATATATATATATATATATATATATATATATACATAGCTCACTGATAAGTATTTGTGCACCTGCACTGTTGAAGTGAGTTTGGTCTTCCACAACATCCACATCACCTAAAAAAATATAAAACACACTATGTATTGGAAAAATGCAGGCATCCATCTATTACTTGAAGCTGTGGTCTCAGACACTGACCTGTGGTCGACTCACTTTCAAGAACTTCACACAGTACTTCCTGCACATCAGCATCAACATCTTCTTCACAGTGTCTGGTGAGTTGACTTTCTGGATCTTCAGGAGGTGCTGGGTTACTGGTGCCAACACACAGATGTTCTTCTTTTAATCCAAAAAAGGTATACTTAGCTGACAGATATGTTAGCCTAGAAATAGTAATAAGTATAAAACAATGTTGCGCTACTAGTGGTAAAAATTATAAGTAAGTAAAAAATAGTAGTAAAGCCGCTAGCATAAACAGTATAGTAATCTGCACAAACAAGTGAATATATAAAAAATGCAGCGCTAGTGTATAACAAAGTGCAAAAGTGAAGTATCACCTCACGTGCAAATATAAAGCTGATAGTAACTTATAGGTCAGATATCAACGTGAACAATTTACAACAACAAAAAAAGCAGGTAGGTGAAAATGTCCATCTAAGACAGAAAAAAGAAAAAACTGCAACTAAAACTGTCTGTGATGGGTAACACAGGGTCGTGACCGGATGTCGATGTGAGCGGGTGTGCGTGTGAGCTCCCTCCTAGCTCCGGCTTCCATGCTGCTCAGCTCCATCCCTAGCAGCTCAACCTAGCCCGCTATTTTGACTGCTTGTTATCTGATTTGCCTCCCTGCTCACCGCACCATCCCACGGCTACTGTGTCCGGCCAGCCGCATGTTACCTTCGGAGCGGGGCACTCTACCGTTGCACTGCGCTGTGTGTCGTGTGTCGGCTTGCTCTCCGCCCTGCATCCCGCGCTCGGTCCGTGCTGCGGGTTTCTCCCTGCCGCCGCCGGACTGGTTGCTCGGCAACACCTGGGGCTCTCGTGTGATCTGGACAAAGGCTCGGGAGCTCCGCTTCGGTTCCAGTCTCCCTCCCCTTGCTTCAACCACAGCTACAGCAGCAGATGCCGGCTACAGTTTTGAAGTACTACAGGACAGGTATGAGAGCACTTGGGCTCAGTTTAAAAACCTTGTGGCTATAGAGGTGGACTGTATGGTATCCTGTCAAACTATGTCCTGCTACACCTGCTATACCTTCTAATGTTATGCATTTATACAGCAGTTGTAAAGAGAATTATTGAAAGAGCAAATTAAGGAAATCAAGGAAAAGCAAGGGGAGAGAGGGAAGAGGAGAATAGAGGAAAACGAAAAGGGGCAAGGAAATCGCTTGTTAAAAAAGGAAAAAAAGAAAGCAAAGAGAAGTCTAATTAAGCCCCAGCTGTGGGTCCTAAGGACGCTACGTATATTCCAGAGGGTGGGCTGCGGGGGGGGCGACAGTGGCAGCATCTGGGCACACCAACTAGCAGATAAGGGGCAAACAACTGTTGGAACCCTGCTTTTTTTTTAGCGTCCTCAATGATGACCAGGAACAAGGGTGAGGAGCCCCAACAGTTACACGAAAACATAACAACACAGGGTGCCCGCTCTGTTAAGGAAAAGGGGAACCTAGCAGCATCAGCTTCTGCGGCGGCGACAGCTGCAGCAAAATTGGAAAAGTTTGCGCATACCCCTGAACATACCCCTGTTAAGGGTAACCAATTGCCTCACGAGAAGTCACAGACAGGCCCATCTGGGGAGCGGAAAAGCGTGGGCAGAATGTCAGCAGCTCCAGCTGTTCTACCGGCTAGTACTAAAACTACAATAAATAAAAAAAGTTCAGAGCTAGCCTCCCTGGAGAAAGGAACCGTACCAGCTAGTGGCGTCCTATCTGATTTTAGTATAGCTGTTGAACCAGAGCCCACATTAAAGGAAGTACTAGCTGCAGTGAATTAATGTAAGGGGTCCCTGAATGATCTGTGTGACCAACTAGGGGGCCTTAAGGCAGAACTACGCTCTATGAGCCAGGAACTTCAGAAAGTGCTAGAAAGGACTACCCTTATAGAAGAAAGATTGAGCCAACTTGAGGACACAGTGTTTCCAATGCAACGGGAATTTAAGAGTATACAAACACAGTTTGAAATGTATAGAAACAAAATGGACGAAATAGAGAATAGGATGCACAGATGCAATGTTAGGGTGCTGGGTCTCCCTGAGGGAAGTGAGGGCCCCCGCCCTGAGGTATATATGGAAAATCTGCTTAAGGGGCTTTTTGGGTCCGACACTCTTTCACCTTACTTTGCTATCGAGAGGGCGCATCGAATTCCCACCAGGCCCACTGCATCAGGGGGACGCCCTAGACCAATGATTCTTAAGCTGTTCTGTTACAAGGACAAGGTGACGCTAATGCAAAAATCTAGAGAGAAAGGAGATATTTTCCATAACGGCAGTAGGATCTCACTGTACCCCGATTATTCTCCGGACTTGCAGAAAAGAAGGGCGTGCTTTGTGGAGGTGAAACGCGCCCTACGGTCTCATAAAGTCCCATACGCTTTGCTATACCCAGCGCGATTGCGTGTAGAAGCCTCGGGGACAGTCTACTTCTTTGACGCAGCTGACAAGGCCTCAGCATGGCTCGAGGACTACAAAAAGAACTTATAAATCTAGGAAATCGGGGGAGATGAGAAAAAGGAAAATGAAAAAGAGGACATAACACTGTATCATTAAAAGTTAAATGAGGGATGGGGTTGGGGGAGGTTTTTTTTTTTTTTGAGCCGGAGGTGGGGGGGGAGTGTGGGTCGAAGAGTGTGAGAAAGTCTTAAATGGGTGATGGTACACGATTAAGGTCGTGGGGTGGTTTGATTTTTTCTTTTTTCTTGTTTTTCTGCTTTAGGGCTCCCTTTAAGGGAGATGCAGTAAATGAAGGGGGGAGGGGGGCAGGAGGAGGTCGACGGGTGGGTATGGCTGTTATCAGTTGAGGTATGGAGGTATGGGTTAGTTTGGGTCACAATAAAGGCTCCTAGGGCTAGCCGAAATAGGCACGGGAGGGGAAAGGGGAAGTCACTGGGCAAAGAGTTAATCATTCCCCATATGGGACTTAAACACATTAGTAAACAGAAGCAGGGGTGGGGGGAGGGCAACAAATTAAATAAGGGTTTGTGTTACTTACACACGCACGTGGAAAGAATTGGAGTATTGGGGGCATGGGGGAGACAAGAGGGGAAGGGAATCTGCCTTCTCCCTCCGCCCCTCACGCCCCTAAAATATAGTTCCAGCACTGATTGGGGATTTAGGAATCACAGAGGAGTCATAATAAATGTTAAGAAATTTGACGAGTTCGGTTGGGGTTTAAAAGGAGGTTTATACCTTATACTGCACAAGATGGTTGGTTTTTATTTTGTGCTAAAAAAAATTTCATTTTCTTTCTCATGCCTAGTGTAGTTGGAATAGGATCATGGAATGTTAGGGGTTTAGGTGATCCCGATAAGAGAACTGCCGTTTTATTAGAGCTGGAGGCCCAGGGTGTTGATCTGATCTGCCTGCAGGAGACGCACTTGACAAATGAAACCAGGATAAGAATTGGGGGTAGGAAATTTCAGACGCAATTCCATTCTGTCTACTCCTCCTACTCGAGAGGAGTGAGTATATTGGTTAAAAAAGGGGTATCGTTTGCCTGCAGGGGTGTTCGGATCGACACGTTGGGCTGCTATATTTTTTTGCATTGCCTGTTAGATGATAGAGAATTTGTTATTGCAAATACAGTGCCTTGCGAAAGTATTCGGCCCCCTTGAACTTTTCAACCTTTTGCCACATTTCAGGCTTCAAACATAAAGATATAAAATTTTTATTTTTTGTGAAGAATCACCAACAAGTGGGACACAATTGTGAAGTGGAACGAAATCTATTGGATTGTTGAAACTTTTTTAACTAATAAAAAAATGAAAAGTGGGGCGTGCAAAATTATTCGGCCCCCTTGCGTTAATACTTTGTAGAGCCACCTTTTGCTGCGATTACAGCTGCAAGTCGCTTCGGGTATGTCTCTATCAGTTTTGCACATCGAGAGACTGAAATTTTTGCCCATTCTTCCTTGCAAAACAGCTCGAGCTCAGTGAGGTTGGATGGAGAGCGTTTGTGAACAGCAGTTTTCAGCTCTTTCCACAGATTCTCGATTGAATTCAGGTCTGGACTTTGACTTGGCCATTCTAACACCTGGATACGTTTATTTGTGAACCATTCCTTTGTAGATTTTGCTGTATGTTTGGGATCATTGTCTTGTTGGAAGATATATCTCCGTCCCAGTTTCAGGTCTTTTGCAGACTCCAACAGGTTTTCATCCAGAATGGTCCTGTATTTGGCTGCATCCATCTTCCCCTCAATTTTAACCATCTTCCCTGTCCCTGCTGAAGAAAAGCAGGCCCAAACCATGATGCTGCCACCACCATGTTTGGCAGTGGGGATGGTGTGTTGAGGGTGATGAGCTGTGTTGCTTTTACGCCAAACATATCGTTTTGCATTGTGGCCAAAAAGTTCGATTTTAGTTTCACCGGACCAGAGCACCTTCTTCCACATGTTTGGTGTCTCCCAGGTGGCTTGTGGCAAACTTTAGACGAGACTTTTTATGGATATCTTTGAGAAATGGCTTTCTTCTTGCCACTCTTCCATAAAGGCCAGATTTGTGCAGTGTACGACTGATTGTTGTCCTATGGACAGACTCTCCCACCTCAGCTGTAGTTCTCTGCAGTTCATCCAGAGTGATCACGGGCCTCTTGGCTGCATCTCTGATCAGTCTTCTCCTTGTCTGAGCTGAAAGTTTAGAGGGACAGCCAGGTCTTGGTAGATTTGCAGTGGTCTGATACTCCTTCCATTTCAAAATGATCGCTTGCACAGTGCTCCTTGGGATGTTTAAAGCTTGGGAAATCTTTTTGTATCCAAATCCGGCTTTAAACTTCTCCACAACAGTATTACGGACCTGCCTGGTGTGTTCCTTGGTCTTCATGATGCTCTCTGCGCTTTCAACAGAACCCTGAGACTATCACAGAGCAGGTGCATTTATACAGAGACTTGATTACACACAGGTGGATTCTATTTATCACCATCAGTCATTTAGGACAACATTGGATCATTCAGAGATCCTCGCTGAACTTCTGGAGTGAGTTTTCTGCACTGAAAGTAAAGGGGCCGAATAATTTTGCACGCACCACTTTTCAGTTTTTTATTTGATAAAAAAGTTTAAAATATCCAATACATTTCGTTCCACTTCACAATTGTGTCCCACTTGTTGGTGATTCTTCACAAAAAATTAAAATTTTATATCTTTATGTTTGAAGCCTGAAATGTGGCAAAAGGTTGAAAAGTTCAAGGGGGCCGAATACTTTTGCAAGGCACTGTATCTATATCCCTCCTCCAAGTAAGTTGGAAATCCTATACTGCCTGTTGGAATATATGGAGAGCAAGGTTGGGATTCCGTTGATCCTGGTTGGCGACTTTAACACAGTCCTCGATAGTTGGCAGGATAGGCTTCCATCCGGTACCCGGACAGTGAGGGCAATGGAGGGCAGGCTCAGGCAGTTCTTAGAGGAAGTGGGGTGGTGTGATTTATGGAGAATTCGCAATCCAAACGTTAGACAATACTCTTGTTACTCAGGGACACACCACACACTATCCCGAATAGATCTATCCAAAGGTAATAAGGAAGCGCACCCCCTAGTACATAAAATAGATTACGGCCCAAGAGGATTATCAGACCACTCACCTTTAAAACTAGTGATGTGCACCGGCGATAGACAAATGCATAGGCCTTGGTCAGTAAGCCCAGTATGGTTGGAGGTAATAGGGAGCATGGGAGAAATTTCTACTAGTCTAAAGGAGTTTATGGTATGCAACTCAGGTACAGCGGCAGGGGGAGTGATTTGGGACGCTCTAAAGGCCTTTCTCAGAGGGCTCCTAATTCAGCAAATAGCAAGGGTAAAGCGGAAAACAAGAATGCAGGATGATCGCATTAGAAATGAGGTTATGGAACTGGAAAGGCAGTATGTCCTGGACCCCACTATAGAGCTAGAGGAGCTTTGGATTAGGAAACAACAGGAATATAAAGCGGTAACAATGAGAAAAGCCGAAAATAAAAGACTTTTCCAGAGGCAGAGGTTCTTTGAGGAGGGGGAAAGAGTGGGCCGAATGCTGGCCGTAGTGGCAAGTACCAACACCCCGACCTCAACAATCTCTGCGAATAGATCCCCAAGTGGGGAAATTGTGACGGATCCTGGGAAAGTCAAGGAGATATTCTTCGATTTCTACAGTTCCCTGTACCAGTCAAAACACCCCACAGTAACAGGAGATCTGGATAAACTACTGGAGGGATTTGTATTACCAACCTTATCTACAGCAGATAAAGTTAACTTAGAATCCCCTATAACCCTAGAGGAATTAAGGTGTGCTGTGGCTGCTATGCCCAATCATAAGACCCCAGGCCCATACGGACTCCCCCTGGAAATATATAAATATTATGGGGGGATTCTGCTCCCCACCCTCTTGAGAACACTAGAGGAGGTCTCCCTGCTTCAATGACAGAGTCTAATATTATACTGATTCAAAAGGAAGGGAAGGACCAACTGGATGTAGCGTCATGCAGACCAATTTCCTTGCTTTGCTCGGACGTTAAAATCCTAGCAAAGGTACTAGCAACTAGGCTAAGTAAATGTATTAATAACTTGGTACACCCAGACCAAGCAGGATTTATCCCCCATAGGTCTACCAGTGTCAATATTAGGAGAGCATACCTGAACCTGCAGACCCCAGTTGTAGACAGGGACCCCAGAGCCATCATGTCCCTGGACATCGCTAAAGCATTTGATAGCTTGGAGTGGGGCTACCTCTGGGGAATAATGGACAAATTTGGGTTTGGCCCAATTTTCATCAATTGGGTAAAAATCTTGTACAGCTGTCCATTAGCTAAGTTAAAGATTAACAACGAGTATACAGGTAGTTTGACACTAGAGAGGGGTACAAGACAGGGGTGCCCATTATCGCCCCTCCTGTTTGCTCTGGCAATGGAGCCGTTGGCAGAGGCTATAAGAAGGGCACCGGGCCTGCGGGGCTTTAGGAGGAAGGGTAGCGAAGAAAGAGTCGCACTTTACGCAGACAACGTCTTGGTATTCCTGGGGGATATGGGTCCATCTCTGGAAAAAACGATGCAACTGGTAGAAGGATTTGGGAAGGTATCGGGCCTAGTGGTGAACTGGGATGAATCTTCATTGTTACAGATTGATTCAATCAATAACCCCCTCCCTGATGGTCTCCCTGGGTTAAACGTAACTGATAAGATAAAGTACTTGGGAATAGTAATGACTAGGGATCCCAATAACTACATTCAAGATAACTTGGCCCCCTTGCTTGAGAAGTTTAGAAGAAAATGCGACATCTGGTGTCGGCTTCCCCTGTCGCTGGCAGGACGTTCAAATTTGATCAGAATGATCTGGTTGCCACAACTACTTTACATTCTCCATAACTCCCCGGTATGGATCGGGAGAAAATGGTTCACGAAAATAAACTCCCTATTTAGGAAACTTATTTGGAAGAAGGGTCAGGCTAGGATCAAACTGCAGACATTGCAGCGACCTACCTGGGAAGGAGGATTGGCAATTCCCCATCCGTATGGTTATTATCTAGCTGCTCAAATGCAGCACCTAGGGGGCTGCGAATCCCTGGGTGAAGCAAGTGCCAGCAATAAAATAATGCTAGAAGGTAGCCCACACAGATGCTTGGTGGATGCACTAGAGGCGGGTTCACTCCAGAGAAAGCTGCCAACACATAAATTAGTAAATAAGACCTAGCAGGCAGTTAAAAAGATCATGGGGTATAGAGGCATTACTGAGTTTTCACCCATATGGTCTAACGAATCCCTGGGGGAATTAAGGTTTATAGAAAAGAATCCCGCTTGGGAAAGCCACGGAATTTATAGATTGGCTCAGCTGTACAGCGATACTAACTTGAAATCCTTTATGGAACTGAGAATGGAATTCGGAGTTCCATATATTATATTCTATAATTATCTACAGATCAGGCACGCACTGAATACCCAATTTAGGTTTTCTCCTATGAAGCGATGCAACACACCGCTTCTTAATAAAATAGTTAAAGCAATAAGCACTAAGGGGCTGATTGGAGATGTGTATACGCAGTTATTGGATAAGATTCTGGTTCAAGGCGTGCCCCTTGGGTCTAGAGAGGGATGGGAGGCGGATGTGGGGGATTTGACGGATGATCAGTGGAAAAAAATATTGGAACTTGGGCAGATGGTGTCCGTCTCTCCATCACAGAAGGCCTCATACCTCCTCCTTCTACATAGAGCATATTACACTCCCAGAAGACTGTACAGGTTTGGGGGTAGGCCAGACGACAGATGCCCCAGGTGCTATAGGTCAGGAGATCTCATACACATGGTTTGGAGATGTCCAAAATTGGCAAGATACTGGTCGGAAGTGGTCGGGACAATAAACCGTAGATTCAAGGTAAACATGGAATTAGACGCTAAGGTGTGTGTGTTGGGGTTGGTGGGAGCTAACATGGGTAACACCAGAACAACCACTGCCATAGTAAGATGTCTATACCAAGCGAGAAAGCTGCTAGCACAACACTGGCTCTCAACAAACCCTCCAACTATAGGGGAATGGCTTAAAACAATGGACTCCTTGGTCTGGACAGAAAGGACAGTATACACCAAAAAAGGGAACTACAGCAAATTTATTGGCATATGGAAGCCTTGGCTCCAGGAGCTGAATATTCGACACTTATTCTGAACTAATTTACCCTTAAACCCCTCACAAGTGTGGGGGCGAATAAAGGCCCAAACCAGATAAACCTGTGTGCAGGAACAGGTTCCATTGGGGCTTAGACAGTTGTAGCATGCCGCGAGTCCTAGTGTTAATGTACTTAACTTTTGCGCTGATTACAAGGGAAGGGAGGGGGATGGCAAGGTGGGTAGTAGATAAAGGGTGGTTGGGAGGATTAGGGAGGGTAAGGGGGGGGGTGGGGAAAAGGGGGGAAAAATAGCACATTGTAAGTTGTTGTCACTTACATATTTATTAACGTTTGTAATTACCACAGAGCACAGTAGATATGCGAGTTATTTAGCTTTATTATTTTGCCTTTGTAATACGTTTTATTGTCTTTGCTAATAACACTTTAAATACAATATGTTACGAAAAGTATGTAACTTTTTATATTGTTATCAATAAAAAGATAAAAGAGAAAAAAAAAAAAAACTGTCTGTGATAAACCAAAAAATAGGAGATTCTTCAGTAAAATGAAATAATAGTCCCATGCGTAGATGATGCCTGTCAGAGAACCATTACAAACGCTCGTTCCCGTGCGCCAGCCAGATGTGCGGCACGAATGTGTGAACCCCGGACCAGGCATGCACGTTAGTACTCTCATATGAACGAGTGCACGTCGACGTGGGCATGTCTGCAAGCCAACGAATCACAGCACAAGGCGCCCTATTTAAAGGATCAGCATACTAGTATCAGTGCTGGATTGTCTCAGCTAGTTCCTGTATCCTTGATTGCTGTTTGATTGAACCTTGATCCTGAAACCTTGGCCTTCCTGACTTCTCTTTTGGATTATCCCTGCAACTCTGTTTACTTCTGCTTCCTGTACTGAACCCGGCTTGAACTTCTGACCACGGCTCTGTCTTCCGATCTTGTACCTCTCTGCCAGCCCATTGCCAACCTCCGCTAGCCCCTGACTACGAACCTGCCTATCGATTGTGCACCTTCCTGCCAGCACGTTGCCGACTCCTGCTTGTTCCAGACCTTTCAAGTTCTCCTGTTGGACTTTCCTGAACCTATCCAGGATCAACATCCCACCAGCATCTCTAGGCTCCGGTGTTCCTGATCCTGCCAACAGGCACCTGCACCCTTCCGTCGCCCTAGCAGCCATGTCTCCACCTCCAGGGGTGTTAGGACCGGAACCGTGCAAGAGGCCACCCTCGTCATTTCAGACTCCACAGTAAGGTACGTGACAGTACAATCCAGCCAAATGGAGTCTGAAAGGGGGGCCTCAGCTATGGATGCTCTGTGCCAGCAGATTGCAAACCTCACTCAAGCAGTCCAGGGCCTGCAGGATGGCTATCAGCGACTTGAACAACGAGTGGAGTCTCTCTCTCCAAGCACCTCGGCACGCCAGACAGCCGCAGCACCTGCACCGTTGATCTCAACTTCTACTCCCACAGTAGTGGTGCCACCCCCAGAGCCACGAGTTCCTGCTCCAAAAAGATTCATGGGAGACCGCAGTAAATTCCGCTCTTTCAGAAACGCTTGCCATCTGTATTTCCTACTTCAGCCTCGCACCTTCTCCTTGGAAAGTACCAAGGTGGGATTCATCATCTCGTTGCTACAGGGAGAACCCCAGACCTGGGCTCACCATCTATTAGAACAAGCTAGTCCCTTGCTAGGCACCATGGACTCTTTTTTGGATGAAATGGCTAAGTTTTATGATGACCCTCAGCGCACCACTACAGCTGAGGCTAGTCTCCACTCCCTCCAGCAAGGCCGTAGGCCTGTGGAGGACTATGTCACAGACTTTCGACGGTGGAGTTCTGACACACAGTGGAACGACGCCGCTCTTCGTTTTCAGTTCCGCTCGGGACTGTCAGAGGCATCGAAAGATGAACTAGCTCGGGTGGGGGTCCCCAATTCTCTTGAAGAACTGATTCAGCTATCTATTCAGATTGATCGCCGGCTGAGGGAGCGAAGATCTGAAAGAACCAGCCAATACCGGCCCATGTGGATGTTACCTAGGGTACCCAGCCACCCACCTATTCCTGCAACCCCACTATCTGCTCCAGTCACTGAAGCTCCTGAGCCAATGCAATTAGGCCTGCTTCATGCCCCATTGACACCAGAAGAGAAGCAGCGCCGCCGTATGAATAATCTATTCCTTTACTGTGGAGGAGCCGGTCATTACGCCAACATGTGTCCTAACAAGACTCGTAAGTGTGTCTCTCCTTCTCTTGATCCTTGTGCTTTGACTCTATCAAGATCAACTCACATTGCTGTTCCTGTCTCCCTACAGCTTCCGGAAGGGGCACTCCAGGTCCAGGCCATCGTTGACTCAGGCGCCTGTAGTTGCTTCGTCGACCATGCCTTCGCCCTGCAACACAAAATTCCTCTACGTCCCAAGCAACACAAATTGTCCATACGACTAGCTGATGGGTCCAACATCAAATCTGGGCCCATCATTCAAGAAACTCAACCTCTGCCCGCTGATATCTCACCCAACCACCAAGAACTGTTGTGCTTAGACGTGATATCCTCACCGCTCTTCCCAATCATCCTGGGAATGCCATGGTTGCAAGCACACAACCCACAGATCGATTGGACAACCGGCAAGGTGGTCTTTCAGTCTGCCTATTGCCTCCATAACTGCCTCCAAACCCTCCACCACTCAGTACCAGTTGTTGGCTGTCTCAAACCCACATCCGAATCCCAAGATCTTGTTCCACCCGTATACCACGATTTCCTGGATGTCTTTGATAAACAGAAAAAAGGGGTTCATCTGACACTCTACTTCTCCAGCCGGAGCAGAAATATTCTTTGTTGAAAAGAAGGACCACTCACTCCGGCCGTGTGTGGATTACAGGGAACTAAATCGGATTACCGTTAAAAACCGCTACCCCCTGCCGCTAATTCCAGAATTACTCCAGAGACTCCGCTCTGCAACGATTTTCACCAAGTTGGATCTACGAGGTGCTTACAACTTGATCAGGATCAGAAAGGGTGATGAGTGGAAAACGGCCTTCCGGACATGGTTTGGCCATGTCGAGTACCTCGTTATGCCCTTTGGGTTATGTAACGCACCAGCAACTTTCCAGCATTTCGTAAATAATATTTTCAGAGACTTCCTAGACTTATTCATGATCGTTTATCTAGATGACATTCTGATTTTCTCGGTTTCCCTGGAACTACATCGTGACCATGTGAAACAGGTCCTTCTTAGGTTAAGACAAAATGGACTCTATGCCAAGGCCGAGAAATGTAAATTCGAACGGCAGACCATTCACTTTCTCGGACTAGTAATCTCTACAGGAGGGATGGCAATGGATCCTCAAAAGGTCGCAGCCATAATGTCCTGGCCGCCTCCCGTTGACAAGAAAGGGGTACAACGGTTTATTGGTTTCTCCAATTTTTACAGGAAAATTATTAAAAACTTTTCGGGTATCATCATGCCCATCACTCAGCTCACCAAAAAACAGAACCGCTTTCAGTGGACAGAGGTAGCTCAAGCTGCTTTTGATAAATTAAAGAGACTATTCACCTCTGCCCCGGTATTGAAGCACCCTGATCCTGCCCTTCCCTACATACTGGAAGTAGATGCTTCAGAGAGCGCTGTAGGGGCCATCCTGTCTCAGCGCCAAGGACCTAAAGCTTTAATGCACCCTGTGGCCTTTTTCTCAAAGAAATTAGGGCCTTCAGAAAGGAACTACGATGTGGGGGACCGGGAACTGTTGGCAATCAAATCGGCTCTGGAAGAGTGGCGGTACCTCTTGGAGGGAGCAACACACCCAATACTGATCTTCACAGATCACAAAAATTTAGAGTATCTCAGGACTGCTAAATGTCTCAGACCCAGACAAGCAAGATGGGCTCTTTTTTTTTCTCGCTTCAGTTTTCATATAACCTACCGGCCCGGATCCAAGAATGTGAAACCAGACGCGTTGTCGCGTATGTTCACGGAAATCGAGGTTCCACCTCAAACGGATACCATATTACAGGCTGGGAATTTTTTGCTCACACAAAATGATTTAATGACACAGATACGTCAAGCATCCAGGGGAATCTCTCTGCCTCCAGATATGAACCTTCAAGAAGACGATGGGCTCTATTGGCAGGGGAATAAAATTTTCGTACCACAGAATCTGCGTACCACTATTTTACAAGTGTGCCATGACTACCCGCTGGCTGGGCATTTCGGGGGACACAAGACCATGGATTTGATCCAGAGACATTTTTGGTGGCCCAGCTTAGCAAGGGACTGCAGGAAATATGTCGGCTCGTGCTCAATTTGTCTCAGAAACAAGAACAGCAAAAGAAAAGCATGGGGATTATTAAGACCACTACCCATTCCTGAAAGACCCTGGGATAAGATTGCGATGGATTTTATTGTAGAGCTCCCTCCATCGGAAGGATTTTCATCCATCTTTGTGGTGGTGGACCGCCTCTCCAGGATGTCACATTTTGTCCCCATGAAAGGGACCCCATCAGCAACAGAAACTGCTGAAGTTTTTATTAAAGAAGTGGTGAGATTGCATGGAATCCCTAGTGACATTGTTTCAGATAGTGGAGTGCAGTTTACTTCAAGATTTTGGAAAACACTGTGCGAAGCACTGGGCATCAAACTAAATTTCTCCTCAGCGTATCATCCCCAGTCCAATGGACAGACTGAGCGTACCAACCAAACGCTAGAACAATACCTGCGATGCTTAACCCTCTTTTCCCAGGAAGATTGGGCCTCACTATTGCCCTTGGCGGAGTTCGCATTTAACAACTCTACCCATACAGCTACCAACCAATCTCCCTTCTTCTCTAATTATGGGTTCCATCCCTCTTTCTTGCCAACGCTAATTCCAGACTCTCCGTTACCAGCTGTTCAGGACAGACTAAATTTCCTTGCTACTAATAACCAGGTGCTGAGAGAGACCATTGCCATAATTTTTTTATGTTTGACGGGGACTATTTTCTCCAGAAATGCGGGGCCTCTATGGGAGCCAAATTTTCCCCCTCACTGGCCAATATTTATATGGGCTGGTGGGAGAGGTCCCGCATTTTTGGACCAAATAGTCCCCGCCGCAAAGATACGGTCTTTTTCTGTCGCTTTATAGACGACCTGTTATTTATTACATCAGATAGAGAAGCTAATTTGGATATCTGGCTGGCATATTTCAATGACAATCTATTAAATTTAAAATTTACGGGAAATCTACAATCCAGATCTATAGAATTCTTGGATGTGCAACTGGCGGGGTCCGGTGATGCGATTCAATCCAGTCTGTACAGAAAACCTCTCAGTGGCAATACTCTACTCAGAGCTGACTCTGCACACCCTAAACACACCATCAGAGGAATACCATATAGCCAGTTTTTAAGGCTAAAGCGCCTATGTAGCTCCCCTGAAACTTTTGAGGCTGAAGCCAAAAGCATGGCAAACAGGTTTAAAGCTCGAGGCTACAAAGAAACATCAGTACAAAAAGCACTCAACACAGCAAGATCCATCCCAAGATCTTCATTTGTAAAGAAAAAACCAGCCAGAAACATTCAACAGAGAAGGGACATGTTCATGGGCGTCCGCAAATAGGGGCAAGGCAGGGCACTTGCCCCCCCCCTGGAATCATCAGGTGTTGGCTTGCAGACTAAGTGTTATGTTGAAATGTCCGCCGCGGCCGCCGTGGACTTTTTTTTTAAACGTCTTTTTCTCTGCTGGCTGCTCTGATCTCTCTGCTCTGTCCGGACACTGTCCAACAGGGCTGCCATCAGGGGGTACAGCCGATACACATGTACCGGGCCCGAGTGTCTGCAGGGGCCCAGGGCTCGGTGGCAACCAAGAAGTGTGCAGGAGAGGGGAGCCAAAGGAGATATAGTGCAGGTCTGCAGGAGAGATGCGGCCGTAGGCTAAGCATAGTAAGCTGGCACGGCTGGGACTCGGGAAATGGTATGAGGGAGGGACTTAACAGCCTTTCAGTTGCTCATTGGCTGAGGAGGCAGCAGGAGGCGGGCTGCTCCGCCTCCTGCTGCTTCCTTAGCCAATAGGTACACAGAGTGCACTGTCCATCACTGAAGAGCCTCGTGCTTCCTGTCTTGGTGGGAGGGACAGAATTCCTCTGTAAAGAAGCTGCTGCAGAGATCGAGGTAAGTGAAAAAAAAAAAAGTGTTTTATACTGAAGCTTTTAGAAGACATGTACAGTGCACAGCCTGCGCTCCCCTGATAATATCAATCACTGTATTGCCAGCCCTATTGCTGTCCTTTTAGCAGAGTGAAGGTGAAAGTAACATTACACATGTGCAGCATAGGTGTCAGCTTATGTCACCATGTTAAAAGGACAGCACTATGGGTAGCATTACAGTGATTGTTATTAGTCCAGGTTCACTAAACTAGCCAATGCTCTGAAAAGCAATCCATGCGGATTGCTTTTCAGGCCCCTTTCACATGAGTGGTCAGATCGGGTCCTCCTGTCTGTTTTTAGGCAACCTGATTGGACCGCTCATTGTTCTCTATGGATCGGCAGATTTAAATGGAAATGTGTCCGTTTACACCCGCCTGCCTCTGATCTTATCTGGCAAAAAGAAGAGATGGAAGGGCCCCCATTCCCCTCCATCTGGCCGGATCAGAGGACAGTTGGGTGTAAACGGAGGACATGAGCAGACACAGGTCTGTCAGTTACCCGCTTAGCTCAACAAGGGATCCACGGACAGATCCCCTGCTGAGAAAAACTGGATCGGCCCCTGTGAAGATTGCAGCTAGAGTGCAGATAAGGCCGGCCATAGATTGTTTGAATTCTGTTTAGCAGAGACTGGCTGAGATTCAAACTATGTATGGACAGGCTGAATGTACCCAAGTTAATCGATCAATCAACTTGAGTACGACCAGCCTGTCAGATTTTACATACAATTATCGCTAGCAGCTCTTGTAGTCACTAGCAATAATTACTGTGTTCTCCTGGCAGGGGCGGTTTTCCCACCTCCCACTGGGAGAATACAATGGCTCCACAGCAGGGGTTCCCCCATCAACACTGTCTGTGTTAATGGGGGAATCAAGCAATTTTTTTCCTGCAACCCATGGGACAGAGATGAGGAAAAAAAATCATAATTTGGCCAAAATGGGGAAAAAAGTGCTTGCTTTATATATACTTTAGTATAATACATAACTAGAACATCTAATATATATATATATACATATATATATATATATATATATATATATATATATATATAAATAATCAATATAATTTGGACATTATAAGGCAACAATTGCCTATTTACTCACAGTGAAATCCCCCCACTTCCTGTTCTGGTGACACTAAGACACAGGAAGTGATGAGGGGAAATCTCATACAATGATATGACCCTATTCGATGTTCTAGTTATGTATAAAAAGTATATATAAAGCAAGCACTTTTTTTCCATTTTGGCTAAATTATGGAAGAGTTAAAACCACATTCTTTTTTTTTACCATCTGTGTCCCATTGTGAGGTCACATTGGTGCAACAGTTAGTGAGAGAGAAATGCCCTTGGAGACAGTTGCCACCAGAACCGGAGTCCCAGGATGGAGGAGAAGGGACTAGAGGAGGAGGAGGATGTGGGATGAAGGAGAGGAGACTGGAGGAGGATGATGTGGGATGAAGGAGAAGGGACTGGAGGAGGATGTGGGATGAAGGAGAAGTGACTGAAGGAGGAGGAGGATGTGGGATGAAGGAGAAGGGACTGGAGGAGGAGGAGGATGCGGGATGAAGGAGAAGGGACTGGAGGAGGATGCGGGATGAAGGAGAAGTGACTGGAGGAGGAGGAGGATGTGGGATGAAGGAGAAGTGACTGGAGGAGGAGGAGGATGTGGGATGAAGGAGAAGGGACTGGAGGAGGAGGAGGATGTGGGATGAAGGAGAAGGGACTGGAGGAGGAGGAGGATGTGGGATGAAGGAGAAGGGACTGGAGGAGGAGGATGTGGGATGAAGGACAAGTGTCTGGAGGAGGAGGAGGATGTGGGATGAAGGAGAAGTGACTGGAGGAGGAGGAGGATGTGGGATGAAGGAGAAGGGACTGGAGGAGGAGGAGGATGCGGGATGAAGGAGAAGGGACTGGAGGAGAATGCGGGATGAAGGAGAAGTGACTGGAGGAGGAGGAGGATGTGGGATGAAGGAGAAGTGACTGGAGGAGGAGGAGGATGTGGGATGAAGGAGAAGGGACTGGAGGAGGAGGAGGATGTGGGATGAAGGAGAAGGGACTGGAGGAGGAGGAGGATGTGGGATGAAGGAGAAGGGACTGGAGGAGGAGGATGTGGGATGAAGGACAAGTGTCTGGAGGAGGAGGAGGATGTGGGATGAAGGAGAAGGGACTGGAGGAGGAGGAGGATGTGGGATGAAGGAGAAGTGACTGGAGGAGGAGGAGGATGTGGGATGAAGGAGAAGTGACTGGAGGAGGAGGAGGATGTGGGATGAAGGAGAAGGGACTGGAGGAGGAGGAGGATGCGGGATGAAGGAGAAGGGACTGGAGGAGGATGCGGGATGAAGGAGCAGGGACTGGAGGAGGAGGATGCGGGATGAAGGAGAAGGGACTGGAGGAGGAGGAGGATGTGAGACGAAGGAGAAGGGACTGGAGGAGGAGGAGGATGTGAGACGAAGGAGAAGGGACTGGAGGAGGAGGAGGATGTGAGATGAAGGACAAGGGACTGGAGGAGGAGGAGGATGCGGGATGAAGGAGAAGGGACTGGAGGAGGATGCGGGATGAAGGAGCAGGGACTGGAGGAGGAGGATGCGGGATGAAGGAGAAGGGACTGGAGGAGGAGGAGGATGTGAGACGAAGGAGAAGGGACTGGAGGAGGAGGAGTATGTGAGATGAAGGACAAGGGACTGGAGGAGGAGGAGGATGCGGGATGAAGGAGAAGGGACTGGAGGAGTAGGAGGATGTGGGATGAAGGAGAAGGGACTGGAGGAGGAGGAGGATGTGGGATGAAGGAGAAGTGACTGGAGGAGGAGGAGGATGCGGGATGAAGGAGAAGTGACTGGAGGAGGAGGAGGATGCGGGATGAAGGAGAAGGGACTGGAGGAGGAGGAGGATGTGGGATGAAGGAGAAGTGACTGGAGGAGGAGGAGGATGCGGGATGAAGGAGAAGTGACTGGAGGAGGAGGAGGATGCGGGATGAAGGAGAAGGGACTGGAGGAGGAGGAGGATGCAGGATGAAGGAGAAGGGACTGGAGGAGTAGGAGGATGTGGGATGAAGGAAAAGGGACTGGAGGAGGATGTGGGATGAAGGAGATGGGACTGGAGGAGGAGGAGAAGGACATGGGATCAGGGAGATGAGACTGAAAGAGGAGGCCATGGGATAGGACTTAGTGGGACTGCCAGTGGGCGGGCCCTGTAGAATGTTGATGGTCAGGTCTGGGGGCGGCCCAGGCCTAAAACTGTGTAAGGGGCCCCAAAATGTCTGATGGCAGCCCTGCTGTCCAGTGCCCTCGGCTCTGCAGCTCAGTCTTTCCGCCCTCCTCTTCAGTGATTGGCTGCCTGTGTAGTGTAGGTGTGTCTCATCATGTTGTGTAGATGGATCCGTCCACTCTAGTGCGAGCCGCCGAGTGTTATGCTGGCAGTCTGCTACTATGTAGATCCGGGCCAACACTGCCATCGCCCACTAAACTGCGAGCCGCCCAGTGATATGCTAATGCTACCTGTGCCTAGGCAACAAGAACAGCGAGGAACCACAGATAACAGCAGTTAGTAGCAGCCAGGACCCTGTAGGTGGTGAGAGGAAGGATGATTGATGGGGAGCATGCAGGTGTAGGTGGGGGAGGTGTCACTTCTGCAGGCATGGCATGGAGTGATAAGTAATATGCTTTCCTCTACCTCCCTCTCTCTCAGTACTACTGCCTTCCTCTCAATCTTGTATGCCTTCCCTCTTTCTCTCTACTCCTGCTCCCATCCCTTCTCACTACTTCAGCCTCTGTCTTTCACTTTCTTGCTCTGCCTCTTCTGCTGCCTTCTATCTGTACTACCTTCTCTCTCTATACTCCTGTTTTCTCCACTTTATTACTTCATTACTGAACTCCTTACTGTCTCCTTAGTTTCACTACTACCTCCATCTCTCACTGGTTCTGTTTCCACATATGTGGCAAATAGTAAACATTGAGAGCATGGGTGTCCATAAAATTATGCCCCCCCCTGAAAAAAGTTCTGCGGACGCCCATGGACATGTTCCCTAGAATCCCGTTTTTTTTCTACCCTATATAGCTCTGAATTTAATACAATCAAGAAAATTATCATGAAACACCTTTCTGTTTTGTATAATGACCCTATATATAATAACATCCTCTCTAAAGGGATCAAGGTTGTATCCCGCAGAGCACCTACATTGGGACGTTCATTGTCTCCCAGTTTGTTCTCAACCAATCGAACAAAATCCAATTGGCTCAACTTCACAGGCAACTTTAAGTGTGGAACAAAAACTTGTAATTACTGCAGGTACATCAAAACGGGTCAACTTATAAAATCATGCAGCAATCAAAAAGAATTCTCGATCCCCGTGTTTATTAATTGCAACACTAAATTTGTGGTATATGTTATTACATGCACCAGTTGCCAGGTACAATATGTTGGACGCACAACACGGCGTCTCAGAGACAGGCTACATGATCACCTGTACAACATTGAGAAGGAGATCTTAACCAATGTATCAAAGCACTGGGTTTACACACACCACAAAGACACCTCCAGTCTAACTATTCAGGGCATTGAGAAAATTATCACACCGGTGAGAGGAGGTGACAGATTCCAGTTACTGTGTAAACGAGAAGTCCTTTGGATATTCTCGTTGGACACCAGGATCCCACGGGGGTTAAACTTTGAGTGGGACGTTTCACATTTCTATGAATAAAACAACCTTGAAGTTACATGCCTGGGTAATACACCTGTAATCCTCTCCTCCCAACTTTTTCCTTGATCACACATACACATTCTTTTTGGTGGATGATGGAGTAAAAAGAAAAAAACATGTAGGGACACATATCAATATATCAGTTCCTCCCTTTCACATATCCCCAGCAACTGATTCATTTTATTGGGCCACACATTCTCCTATTCAATACGAGCAAATGACTAGTGATATGCATATATACCATATCTTTTGCATCCACTGTCATTTGAACCTCGTTTCTAATTAGACATTATAGTTTGGTGGTAACTGTAGGCAGACCATAATACCAATTTTGCACAAATGTTTTTCACCACATGTGTACATGGTTCATTACTTTCTTTGCAAAGTTTCCATGTACTTTGAGTTGATTTAAGAGCTGTGGTCTCCAAAGAGGTAGATTGGTTGTTTATTTCACATAGTAATTGGTTTAGTGAGATTGTTACTTATCCATTGTTATAAACACATATATTGGATGAACCTGTCATATTGTCACTGCCAATATTATACCGTGTATAGAAAAAATAGTGACAGGTGCGCAAACACTGTACTTTATTCCATTCTCATCTACCTCACATAGTTCTGCCCATACACTTGAAGACGATTCATCGAGAGATGTGATTGCTTCAAAGAAGGACGTCCAGTAACATTAATGTTGTGTCTTGATTGGGATGTATGCATCCCATACGGAGTGATGCAAGGTTTTAAATGAGCGCTTTTGTGAAGCTGGAGTGGCAGGGTTATTAATGAGTGATAAGTTTCGCAACCCTCTATGGGCTGCAAAGATTAATATACACACATGTAGGAATTGAAGCAAGAGCACCTATTTACACACAGATTCCTGTAAGTCTGGAGACCATTGGTCGCATCCTTGCGACAGGATGCCATTTTTCTGGCCAGCTTCCAATTCACACACGTTATCACGTTTTTTGAAAGTATTCCATTGAAATCATCGTGTATATACACATACACATATATATAAAAAATTGTTTTTTATTTTTATTTTTTCCCATGTCGTTTAAAAATTTTTTTTTTGTAAAAAAATTTTTTGTATATATTTATGCACGTATACACATATATTTAGTCTTTTTTTGTAGACACCGATAGTGGTGTTGGATGCACATCTTTTCACTACACGTATATGGATTTAATTTTCACTTCACACACCATTCACATCATACTGCAGCCACCAGCTCACATAGTTTGCCCATACTTGCACCTATCCGTATGATAATTTATACGTTTGAACGTCGAATTGCAGCACCCATCTCATTCTTGTGGTTTCGAAAGACAACAAATATGTTTTTTTTCGAAAACCTTGAAAAGAATTTTTTATCATTTATATATGTTGACATTGTCAACATCAATCAATGGCGACCCTAGGGGGGGCCAGAGGGGGCCCTGACCCCCCCAACATTATGCTGGGCCCCACCATGTGCCCCCCCAAAAAAAATTTTTTTTTTTTTTTTTAATTTTTTTTTTTTTTTTTTTTTTACAAAAAGGCAATTTCTTTTTGTTTGTATTCATATCGGATGTGCCGCATCTTACTCGGGCCACTGCTGGGGTAAAACAGTCTCTATTGAGAGGGAGAACGTCCCCAGTGGGTGATTCTTCCCCCCTCCCTCTGCTCGCTGACACTGCATAATGCAAGCGCTCACACAATCACGGCCGCCCGATCTGCTCCTTCCCCTGCATCCTCATTGGCAGGGAGAAGAGCCAGTTGCAGGAAGGACTCCACCAGGACTCTCAGTTACTGAAAAAACAGACTGAGGGCAGGGGCAGGACAGCAAGAGGAGGTTGGGGAACCCCACAGTGGCAGAACACCAGGGCCCGGTGGCAAGACAACCTTTGCAACCCTGATAGTTCTCTCACTGCTTTGGACCCTTATATTTTCTTGGTATGCTGGTGACATATATCTCTTGTTTTCTGTCACCCTGGGGGGGCCCCAATACAGTAGGAAGGGAGCTTACTGCAGAACATGTGAAAGGGCCGTTGTGGGATCGTAGTAAAGGGGTAAAGGGCCCCAGGATAGATAGATATATTTATATATCTATCTATCTACATATATTTTATATATATATATATATATATATATATATATATATATATATTTGTGTTTTATATTGCCCCCCTATTTTTGTCCCTGTCCCCCCATGTGCCCCCCCTAAATATGAAAGCTGGAGACGCCACTGACATCAATACATTTCATTTATGCATTCATGTCTTCATTAGTGATTCCACTATAGGATGCACATCCAATCACATCAATGCCAAAAGACCCCACACAGACTAGCGATCAGCTGTTCAGAATCAGATAATCAATATGTAGTCATGTGGTAGATATATGATGTGTATATAAGTGGTGATCACCTTCGTACAAACCAGCTATGAGTAAGCGCTCTATGGGAGCGTGAAACGTGTTAGCGGTTATGCTGCATTATTCCAACAAAGCCATGTACGGATTTTAATCATGTTATTACTTTTTCAATAAAGAGGATTTTATTTTTCACTTTTCCAATCCGGAGTGCGGCTGTCCAGATTTTTCCATCACACACATGCCAGGACACAGGAGGTTAATAAAAGATTCTTTGACAGAAAGAGGAGAGGAGAACTGGATTTGAAAGTGGGTGACCGTGTGTGGCTTTCAACAGTCAATCTGAAACTGGCCTGCCCGTCCAGGAAATTGGGACCTAAATATCTGGGACCTTTCCCAGTCAAGAGAAAGATCAATTCAGTGGCGTATGAACTTGAACTTCCCGACACATTCAAGATACATCCTGTGTTTCATACTTCCTTGTTGAAACCTGACATGGTTAATCCCTTTCCAGGACGCGAAATGGGGCCCCCAGAGGCCATAATGGTGGATGGAGAGGAGGAGTTTGAGATCGAGACCATTGTGGACTTCAGAAAAAGGCAAGGACATAATCAATATTTAATTAAATGGAAAGGTTTTGGCCCAGAAGAAAACTCCTGGGAACCGGAAGCAAACCTTCATGCCCCAAGGCTTATACAAGCTTTTGATCGCTCTCATCCAGAAAGAAGGATCCAGAAGGGCATCCGGAGGCTGCCCGTAAGGAGGGGGCAATGTCAGAGAACCATTACAAACGCTCGTTCCCGTGCGCCAGCCAGACGTGCGGCATGAATGTGTGAACCCTGGACCAGGCACACACGTTAGTACTCTCATATGAACAAGTGCACGTCGACGTGGACATGTCTGCAAGCCAACGAATCACAGCACAGGGCGCCCTATTTAAAGGATCAGCATACTAGTATCAGTGCTGGATTGTCTCAGCTAGTTCCTGTATCCTTGATTGCTGTTTGATTGAACCTTGATCCTGAAACCTTGGCCTTCCTGACTTCTCTTTTGGATTATCCCTGCAACTCTGTTTACTTCTGCTTCCTGTACTGAACCCGGCTTGAACTTCTGTCCACGGCTCTGTCTTCCGATCTTGTACCTCTCTGCCAGCCCATTGCCAACCTCCGCTAGCCCCTGACTACGAACCTGCCTATCGATTGTGCACCTTCCTGCCAGCACGTTGCCGACTCCTGCTTGTTCCAGACCTTGCAAGTTCTCCTGTTGGACTTTCCTGAACCTATCCAGGATCAACATCCCACCAGCATCTCTAGACTCCGGTGTTCCTGATCCTGCCAACAGGCACCTGCACCCTTCCGTCGCCCTAGCAGCCCTGTCTCCACCTCCAGGGGTGTTAGGACCGGAACCGTGCAAGAGGCCACCCTCGTCATTTCAGACTCCACAGTAAGGTACGTGACAATGCCTGTAGATGATAATAAATCAACCACCATATGTAACAGGAGTAACCTCTTCATAAGATATTTTGCCGCATCAAGATGGAAATATTGAAGGAATGGGTATGCTTACTATGAGAAGTGGACACACTCACCATACGGCGGTGGGTCAATCAGGTGTTTGGATTCAACAATCCGGCAGATATTTGGTGGAAGGAGCTGGTGTGGAAATACGCCTCAATACTTCCGTCAAAATCCGTGGTAAGCAAATGGTGTAGCTAGGACAGCCCGGGTAACGAACTTGGACTCCCATCCGGTGGTCACACTTGATAGGATGTACAAACTCCCAATGGTGTCCCATCAAACCATAAAAAAGGAAAGAAGAGAAGGGCCTCCACATAGTGCGTAAACCCAAAAATAGAAATTTATTAAAAAAGTGAAAGCTTAACAGTACAATCCACCTAGTCGGGTGGGTACAAGGAGTGATCACATAAAAAGTAAAAGATAAAAAACAGTATCGCGTGGTGTCAGAAAGCACAAAGGCTCAACAACCCGACACGTTTCAGACAAAAGTCCTTCAACTGGGGCATAAAGCCTAGTGTTAGGCACAACGCTATATAAAGACCTTAAAATTAACAAAGCCGCCATTCAGCTGGCAGTGCTGACCAGATAGGCAGGTAATATGACCAATCAGCGATTCTCTACACACACACACACACACCTTACTTCCCAGATGGTCATGTGACTATGTGAAACAATTACAGACCGAGAACACCCTCCCTCCATGGTCACATGTGCGCCGCCGCCGTAGCAACGTCATTGCGCTCTAGTGTTTGTGTTCCAAGCCTCTTTCTCATTACAGGCATCGGCCTGTGACGAACTCCTTCCTCATAAATCCTCTCCTGAGTACATGTCTCTCTCGGCTAATCTTAAGAATCATCTGGAGAAAGAAGAGAGAGAACAACGTATGAAGAAGCAAAAGAGGTACACACGTGATGCCAATGATTATAGGAATAAACTTATGTTCAATTGGCAGAAAAAAGAACTTGGTACTACTGTAGAGGTCCCAGATCCAGCTGGTATGGATACATCACTCCCCCTAACCCAAGAGGGGTGATGGAGCCATCAACGCCCTCGGTACAGGCTACACAAGCATCTACTGCGAGGAAAATTGAGCATCCTCCCACCCAGAAAGGGCAGAGGAGTCAGAATTGGAGAACCCACACCCCTAACCATCCATCTAGACAGAGTTATCCTCATCACAATCAAAGAAGGGGTGGTACAAATAGAGGTAGACGTTCCTCCCACGGGAGATTCGACAATTACAGATACCAAGAACCACACACACATGGTAGATCCCCCCAATATAATCAATATGAGGGCTAATACCAAGAGCAGTACCATACATATCAGAATCCCATTTGTACTTACAGATACTCACCTCTAAGGGAAGAATCCCATCAGAACAGATCAAATACACAATACCCAATACCCACAATACCACAATACACCTACAATCACACCCACCCTGACCCCCCCCAGCATGAGGATTTTCCTCGGGAACTTACGGGCTCAAAACGAAGAGCAGATACAAGCGAGGCACCCGAGGTGGGAGGCGGGCTAGGAAAAAGAAAAAGACAATAGAGGCCAGTGGTATTTTTAATTTAAGTCAGGTGACTTTTACTGATGCGGAGCTTTATATGTTGGATAAGGGTCTCAAGTTTGCCCCCCCCCCCAAGAAGTTGAACAAATTTGAGACTTTTATTGATATCCAGAAATATAAAAGAAGACTGAACATACATAGGCATTTTTTGGCCAACCCCTCTGAGCCTAGAAGAATCACTGGACAGAGGGATGTGGTTATACATTCCGGCTTATCAAACCCCTCTCTTTTTAACCCCCCGAGTGTTACAGCTCCATCTATAAAAGTTTTTTGCGATTTGGTGCTAAAAGATCTGAAATCATTACCCAAAAAATGGATTTATGACCATCCGAACCTCACAATTGGTCTGAAATCCCTATGTGAACAAAAGGATCTTGTAACCCGCCCTATGAACAAGGATGGTGGTTTCGTAATTCTTGACAAAAAAGATTATCACACAGAAATGTGTCGAATTCTTAGTGATGATAGAACCTACATTGCCTTACCCGGCGACCCCACTAAGGAATTTAAGAAACATCTTGTTGACCTTATTGATAGGGGTTTTCACCAGGGGATTCTAGATAAGAAAGAAAGGGACTATCTAGTACCAGTAGGCCATTCCAGTTATGTATTATCTCCCCAAGATACATAAGAGCATTATCAAGCCCCTGGGAAGACCTATCATTAGCTGTATAGATTCAATAACATCCCGAATTGGCCGTTATATCGATTTTTTCCTGCAGCCGCTAGTACACACGGTTCCATCATATCTAAGGGATACAGGCAATACGATTCGCCGTTTAGAATCTATTGATGTTCATGATGACCCTCTTCTCGTAACAGCCAACGTTACAGCTTTGTACATGTGTATCCCACATAGATTGGGATTAGCGGCTGTGGAACATTACCTGTCCACTAGCGAACAACTTCCATCTGTCCAACAAGGGTACATTATGGAACTTCTCCACTTCGCCACACAGACCAATTCTTTTTGGTACAATAACCAATTTTTTCTACAGAAGAAGGGCGTGGCAATGGGGGCTAAATTTGCCCTGAGCCTCGCCAATCTTTTCATGGCTCTTTGGGAGGAGGATGTCGTCTATCCACTGCAGCGACCCAAGCTCACCTTATGGGCCAGGTACATAGACGACATCCTCCACCTATGGAGAGGAGATGAAGAGTCTTTACATGACTTCATGGCTATCCTGAATGATAACAAAAGAGGGATCGCCCTCACCTATGAGGTCAGCTCTGTTTGCATCCATTTTTTTGGATTTGGAGATCTCCATAGTCAATCCTCACCTTGTTACTACTACATTTTTTAAACCGACGGACAGAAACGGATACATCCCCACTGACAGTTGCCATTACGGCCTCTGGCTCGACTCCATACCCCGTAGCCAGTTGTTACGTATCCGAAGAAATTGTACAAACTCTACGGACTTTTTAAGACAAGCCCAGTTCCTCAAACAACGGTTTGTGGATAAAGGTTATAAGTCTTCAAGTATTGTTGAAGAGATAGCGAGAATTTTTTCAATAGACCGAGGTACCCTTGTCGCAGAATGACCTAAACGAGTTCCTGACAATAAATTTAAATGGTCCTTGGTCACTCAGTTCTCAGTCCAACACAAACAGGTAAAACCATTCTTAACCATCATTGGAATATTTTGAAGAGCGACCCAATACTTGGTCCAGTACTCCCTACCAAAGCAGGTATAATTTATAAGGGGGCACCATCCTTAAGAAATCGGATTTACCATAATGTAGTAGATGCTCAAAAAAACCTACATTTTTTCCTGAATCCAAGGGATTCTATCCCTGCAAAAAATGTAACGTATGTGTACACAACATTTGCGGACGGAAAAAATCAGAGTCTTTTCAATCCACTGTCACCTCTTCTGTCTATCACATGAAACATTTTACCACATGTGCCACCCGGTACATAGTGTACCTCATCACATGTCCATGCCATAAGCAATATGTGGGACGTACCATAAGACCATTCTCGGTCAGAATAAATGAACATATTGCTTCCATCAAATTGGGTCGCACCAACCACAGCGTCCCCCGACACTATTTACAATTTCATGGGAAAAATCCCAGTGGCACCAAGTTCCAAATTATCGATAAATTTGTCCCACATTGGAGGGGGGGACCACGCATCAGAGGGGTATCCCAACTTGAGACTTTCTGGATATACCAGCTGAAGTGTTACTCCCCCTATGGGTTAACTATAGAATGGGACATAAATGCTTTCATTAATAAATCCTGACAGGCAGTGTTTTACAGCCCAGGTTTAGGCTGAGTTTATGCAGTTATTTGTTCATTTCCTGCCTGATACACAATTTTTTATTTTGAAGGTATCGGGATATTTCAAACATGGAAATATTGGTTCTGGGTCTCACAAGGAGACTGGCTGGTGTTTACTTTCAAGATTTTTCTTGTTCCCTTATTGTTAATAACTGTGTATTATAACATCACTCATCCCACTGATACTTACCTTTTTCCAATCATCTGTTCCTTTGTATTATCAACTATTGTTTGATTATGATGCATTATATTGATTAACAAGAGCTTTCTATGGATCATACATTTTTTAATTTTTATTCCACAAAGATATGTATAGGAGTAGTGTTTACTAACAATCATGCATTTTTATAGGTTCACGTGTGATGTATATTTGGCTTTTTATCCCTTTCAATTAGGCAGTCGGATCCTCACACCGCCGTCCTTTATTTAGGTTTGGTCTGTGTCTCTAGGCACGCTTGTCTTCTGTTGTCCTGTGCACCGCAGTAGAGCTCACCTTGTAAATTGCCTCTCCTGTTATACGAGTGGCTATCGGGTTATGAGCACTGGTCCTTCTCAGTGTGATGATGTTTCCGTTCAATTTGGGTGTGTGGGTGTGGTTATCTCACCCCCAGCTCTGCCAGCTCACAGGCTGATGCCTGTAATGAGAAAAAGGCTTGGAACACAAACACTAGAGCGCAATGACGCTGCTACGGCGGCATCGCACATGTGACCATGGAGGGAGGGTGTTCTAGGGCTGTAATTGGTTCACATAGTCACATGACCATCCGGGAAGTAAGGTGTGTGTGTGTGTAGAGGATCGCTGATTGGTCATATTACCTGCCCAATGTCAGCACTCCCAGCTGAACGTCGGCTTTGTTAATTTTAAGGTCTTTATATAGCATTGTGCCTAACACTAGGCTTTATGCCCAAGTTGAAGGACTTTTGTCCGAAACATGTCGGGTTGCTGAGCCTTTGTGCTTTCTGACACCACGCGATACTGTTTTTTATCTTTTACTTTTTATGTAATCACTCCTTGTACCCACCCGACTAGGTGGATTGTACAGATAAGCTTTCGCTTTTTTAATAAATTTCTATTTTTGGATTTACGCACTATGTGGAGGCCCTTCTCTTCTTTCCTTTTTTATGGTTTGATGGGACACCATTGGGAGTTTGTACATCCTATCAAGTGTGACCACCGGATGGGAGTCCAAGTTCGTTAGCCGGGCTGTCCTAGCTACACCATTTGCTTACCACGGATTTTGACGGAAGTATTGAGGCGTATTTCCACACCAGCTCCTTCCACCAAATATCTGCCGGATTGTTGAATCCAAACACCCGATTGACCCACCGCCGTATGGTGAGTGTGTCCACTTCTCATGGTAAGTGTACCCATTCCTTCAATATTTCCATCTTGATGCGGCAAAATATCTTATGAAGAGGTTACTCCTCCTGTTACATATAAAGTGGTTGATTCATTATCATCTACAGGCATCATCTACGCATGGGACTATTATTAAATTTTACTGAAGAATCTCCTATTTTTTGGTTTATCACAGACAGTTTTAGTTGCAGTTTTTTCTTTTTTCTGTCTTAGATAGACATTTTCACCTACCTGTGACAAATTTTTCTGATTTGTTTGCTTTTTTTGTTGTTGTAAATTGTTCATGTTGATATCTGACCTATAAGTTACTATCAGCTTTATATTTGCACGTGAGGTGATACTTCACTTTTGCACTTTGTTATACACTAGCGCTGCATTTTTTATCTAGAAATAGTAATATGAAACATTGTTTGGAAGTGTCTTTCAATTGTCTGTTTTGGCAGAGATCCAAGCTGAATACATGATTTTTTTTTCTTTTCCAAAGCAGGCATACTTATCTGTTTTGTGCAAGTTTCAAACATGGAGATACCCCTAGTATCCACTGGAGCCCCTATGTGGGACACCATAACAAGGGTGTTATGGTGTCCCACACTGGTGCTCCTGTGTCCAGCTGCTGAGTGTCCTCTACTGACACTGAATAAAGCTGACATTTCATTAGTTATGAACACATCTACACAACCAGGGGCGTAACTAGAAATCACAGGGCCCCATAGCAAAATGTTGTATGGGCCCACCCTCACCCAGGGGCGGGTCCAGAGTCTAGTTTTGGGAGGGGCACTTACCAGGGAAATGGCTGATGTTGGCGCTTCAATCATCATGGCACCATGGTTATTATAGTGTCAGGATGATTGAAACACATAATTTCTATTATTACATTGTTATAGAAAATGAAATAGTTCAACTCACCATAATGCAGAATCAGTGGGAGCCCCGAGTGTGTCACTTGCCACATCGCCTGCCACCAGATGCAGATTGTCACTTGTCACATGTTGCAGATTATCACTTGCCACATCACCTGCCACAAGTTGCGGATTGTCCACTTGCCACGTCACCTGCCACAAGTTGCGGATTGTCACTTGCCACGTCACCTGCCATATGTTGCGGATTGTCACTTGCCACGTCACCTGCCACACGTTGCAAATTGTCCACTATCACCTGCCACACATTACTGATTGTCCACTTGCCACGTCACCTGCCACAAGTTGTGGATTGTCACTTTCCACGTCACCTGTCACACATTGCAGATTGTCCACTTGCCACGTCACCTGCAACAAGTTGCAGATTGTCACTTGCCACGTCACCTGCCACAAGTTGCGGATTGTCACTTGCCACGTCACCTGCCACACATTGCAAATTGTCCACTATCACCTGCCATACATTGCGGATTGTCCCTTGCCACAAGTTGCAAATTGTCCACCTGCCACCCATTGCGGATTGTCACTTGCCACAAGTTGCGGATTGTCCACTTACCATGTCACCTGCCACAAGTTGCGGATTGTCCGCTTGCCACGTCACCTGCCACACATTGCGGATTGTCCACTTGCCACATCACCTGCCACAAGTTGCAGATAGTCACTTTCCTGCTAAGGTGGGGAATGGGGATTGTCACTTCCTGTGTCCCAGTTTGAGTCAGGCAGCAGAGAGATGATGTAATCTCTCTGCTGCCTGCACAGTGAGTGAGGGCGGAACTGCCAGGATGCAGGGCGGGCGCGGGGTGGTGAGAGATGATGTCATCTCTCTGTTCCGCCACACACTGATTGGCCAGTCCACCCACCGAGCCTCCCAGCTGGCAGCTTCCCATCCATCCCTCCCCCCCGCCGAGCCACCCAGCTGGCAGCTTTCCATCCATCCTTCCCCCCCGCCAAGCCACCCAGCTGGCAGCTTCCCGTCCTTCCCTCCTCCTCCCGTCGAGCCACCCAGCTGAGACCGCTCGCACAGTCAGTGTAAGTTTACGAGCGCTGAGCGGGTGAGCCGCCGGGCAGCTCAGCGGCTCACCCACCGCCCACTCACTTACACGCCGACTCGCCGGGCCCTACTCGGCTGCGGGCCCCATAGCGCCTGCGTGGGTCGCTATGGCGATAGTTCCGCCACTGTAGACAACAATCTAATGAACTTATGTTACATCAAAATAGGCCATAACAAATGTATTTAACGTGCAACTCCCAATAACGAAGTATTGGTGGTTGATCGTGTCCATGAAAATAAAACTTTTTAAATTTTAAACTGTAGAACAGTAAAGAAAAGAACATGGACCAGCACAAAAGTTAAAATAGGAACACAGGACAAATATTTATTTTTTCGCAGCACTTTCCTGATCTTTCTATACTGATCTTCCTCTCTCAATTTAAGGTCTGACCAGAGTTTTCTCAACTGATCCTTGTTTCGTTGTACCCCAAAATTCCTGTGTAGACTTCTCACAGCTTTAGCCATGATCTTGGCATTTCTGGCATTTGGGGATCTGTAAGGTCCATGCTTCCCATCATAGTCTGTCCTCACTAAGATGTCCACCATTTCTTTAAACAACATATTTGTGGCCTTATAGCTCCTCCTGGATCTGGAAGTCGCTTTCTCTGGGTTTTCCTCATTTCTGCTCTCACCACACACCTGCAGTCTCGCCGCCATTTGCTCTCCCACTGCCTTGAAATAAGAGGCGGGGAATACACTAGAAAGAAGGACGGGGCGGAGTTTCACACATGCGTATAGATAGCTATGTAGATCCACCAAAGAGGGAGCTGGAGGTTGCCAATCCCAAATTCAATATATAAAGGAGCAAATATCCCCCAGGTAAATGATAAGGACTTTGAAGGCAACAAGGAAAAAAAAGGGGGGTCTAAACAAAAATGATATTAATAATTATTTATTTATTGATATATAGAAATATATACACACCAGCTCCTTCCACCAAATATCTGCCGGATTGTTGAATCCAAACACCTGATTGACCCACCACCGTATGGTGAGTGTGTCCACTTCTCATGGTAAGTGTACCCATTCCTTCAATATTTCCATCTTGATGCGGATAAAATTTCTTATGAAGAGGTTACTCCTGTTACATATAGTGGTTGATTTATTATCAACTACAGGCATCATCTACACATGGGACTATTATTTCATTTTACTGAAGAATCTCCTATTTTTTGGTTTATCACAGACAGTTTTAGTTGCAGTTTTTTCTTTTTTCTGTCTTAGATGGACATTTTCACCTACCTGTGACAAATTTTTCTGATTTGTTTGCTTTTTTTGTTGTTGTAAATTGTTCACGTTGATATCTGACCTATAAGTTACTATCAGCTTTATATTTGCACGTGAGGTGATACTTCACTTTTGCACTTTGTTATACACTAGCGCTGCATTTTTTATCTAGAAATAGTAATATGAAACATTGTTTGGAAGTGTCTTTCAATTGTCTGTTTTGGCAGAGATCCAAGCTGAATACATGATTTTTTTTTTCTTTTCCAAAGCAGGCATACTTATCTGTTTTGTGCAAGTTTCAAACATGGAGATACCCCTAGTATCCACTGGAGCACTTGTGTGGGACACCATAACAAGGGTGTTATGGTGTCCCACACTGGTGCTCCTGTGTCCAGCTGCTGAGTGTCCTCTACTGACACTGAAAAAAGCTGACATTTCATTAGTTATGAACACATCTAGACAACCAGGGGCATAACTAGAAATCACTGGGCCCCATAGCAAAATGTTGTATGGGCCCACCCTCACCCAGGGGCGGGTCCAGAGTCTAGTCTTTGGAGGGGCACTGCCAGTAAATACGTTTTTTGGGGGGGCAATTTATCAGGGAAATGGCTGATGTTGGCGCTTCAATCATCATGGCACCATGGTTATTATAGTGTCAGGATGATTGAAACACATTATTTCTATTATTACATTGTTATAGAAAATGAAAGTATTCAACTCACCATAATGCCAAATCAGTGGGAGCCCCGAGTGTTTCACTTGCCACATCGCCTGCCAACAGATGCAGATTGTCACTTGTCACATGTTGCAGATTATCACTTGCCACATCACCTGCCACAAGTTGCGGATTGTCCACTTGCCACGTCACCTGCCACAAGTTGCGGATTGTCACTTGCCACGTCACCTTCCACAAGTTGCGGATTGTCACTTGCCACGTCACCTGCCACATGTTGCAAATTGTCCACTATCACCTGCCACACATTGCTGATTGTCCACTTGCCACGTCACCTGCCACAAGTTGTGGATTGTCACTTGCCACGTCACCTGTCACACATTGCGGATTGTTCACTTGCCATGTCACCTGCCACAAGTTGCTGATTGTCCACTTGCCACGTCACCTGCCACAAGTTGTGGATTGTCCACTTGCCACGTCACCTGCAACAAGTTGCAGATTGTCACTTGCCACGTCACCTGCCACAAGTTGCGGATTGTCCACTTGCTATGTCACCTGCCACAAGTTGCGGATTGTCACTTGCCACAAGTTGCAAATTGTCCACCTGCCACCCATTGCGGATTGTCACTTGCCACAAGTTGCAGATTGTCCACTTACCACGTCACCTGCCACAAGTTGCGGATTGTCCACTTGCCACGTCACCTGCCACACATTGCGGATTGTCCACTTTCCACGTCACCTGCCACAAGTGGCGGATTGTCACTTTCCTGCTAAGGTGGGGAATGGGGATTGTCACTTCCTGTGTCCCAGTTTGAGTCAGGCAGCAGAGAGATGATGTAATCTCTCTGCTGCCTGCACAGTGAGTGAGGGCGGAACTGCCAGGATGCAGGGCGGGCACCGGGCGGTGAGAGATGATGTCATCTCTCTGCTCTGCCACACACTGATTGGCCAGTCCACCCACCGAGCCTCCCAGCTGGCAGCTTCCCGTCCATCCCTCCCCCCGCCGAGCCACCCAGCTGGCAGCCTTCCGTCCATCCTTCCCCCCCACCAAGCCACTCAGCTGGCAGCTTCCCATCCATCCCTCCTCCCCCGTCGAGCCACCCAGCTGAGTCCGCTCGCACAGTCAGTGTAACTGTACAAGCGCCGAGCCTGTGAGCCGCCGGGCAGCTCGGCGGCTCACCCGCTGCCCACTCACTTACACACCAACTCGCCGGGCCCTACTCAGCTGCGGGCCCCATAGCGCCCGCATGGGTCGCTATGGCGGTAGTTCCGCCACTGTAGACAACAATCTAATGAACTTATGTTACATCAAAATAGGCCATAACAAATGTATTTAACGTGCAACTCCCAATAACGAAGTATTAGTGGTCGATCGTGTCCATGAAAATAAAACTTGGCATTTTAAACTGTAGAACAGTAATGAAAAGAACATGGACCAGCACAAAAGTAATAATAGGAACATAGGACAAATATTTACTTTTTCGCAGCACTTTCCTGATCTTTCTATACTGATCTTCCTCTCTCAATTTAAGGTCTGACCAGAGTTTTCTCAACTGATCCTTGTTTCATTGTACCCCAAAATTCCTGTGTAGACTTCTCACAACTTTAGCCATGATCTTGGTATTTCTGGCATTTGGGGTTCTGTAAGGTCCATGCTTCCCATCATAGTCTGTCCTGTATAAATATAATTATTTGGGTGAAAACATCACCAGAAATGGAGTACATTAAAAACAACAAGTTTACAAAAACTGAATTGTTAGTGTATGGCAATTGTAGACGTTCAGCCCGAGGCGTTTCAGGACACTTGTGGGGTCCCTTCATCAGGGGAGTTCAAGATGAGGTAAAATTACCATAGCATATTCTAAAAATGCAAGACAGAAATATAATACTAATATTGATACATAAAAAAACCCACAATATGTACATCATGGACAAGGAGCAAGAGGCAGTAGCATCATTGAGACCAAGATTGGGAGATCACCTACCGATTGGATGAACTTGACAATATATACACCTCCAGAAAATGTGCCAGCTGAAGCAGTACGGCTGTGAGGTCACAACAGATGACGTGAAGCATCCCTCCCAGATGATAAGGATATGTACCTATACCAATGAGTGATATGGCACATCAATGTGGCCAAATCCTCATCATCTAAGAGGGACTGCTCCCACTCCCCCAGGTACAGGTTAGCATAGGATGGGGCACAGCAAGTCCCCATCACCACTCCCTGCACCTGGCAGAAGTGGGAGCAATTGAAATAAACCGTGACCATGGCTATGCTATTTATATATTAAGGCTCTGTGTTCTTCTTTATTTTTATGTTTATATGCATGCTCTAAGTATTATTACTCCATGCCCATGGGTATCTAGCATTAATGTTAACACTGCAGTCTTGCAACCCTGCTTGGGCTAATTACTATATGCCATCAATGTTGCCCGTCAGCTCTGCTGACGCCCCTGTGTTGGCTGTGCTGGTGGCGTTTTCTATATGTTCAGTTGGCTGCTTTCCTTGATTTTTTGGTCTGCCTCCCCCAGTTGTTTCACTGTATGCAAAGGCTGCGAGTGCATTCAGCTGCTTGGCGGCACGGCCCTGCCCCTCCCTTTCTCCTATTGACTAGAGGCGTGTAGGAGGTGGATGACTGGCATTGCACACGCTGCCAAGCCCTCCCTCCATACCCGCCCACAGATGACAGTCATACATCACATGGGTCAACACCAGCACCAAGCCCCTCCCCACCATGTATCTCCTGTGACACAGCGTGCGCAGCATGGGACGCTGCGCACGCGCCGGTGTTACCCTCCTCACAATATAAGCACAAGCTCAGATCTTAGCACCAGCCTCCTCTATCCACTCCAGAACGGACGTGCTGCACACTTTGGGGAATTGCTAAGGTTGGTTAATTGCAAGGTTGGTTTAGCATTTAGCTCTTTGATTGTAATCTCCACCTTGACACTATGTTTAGCAAACTCTGTCTGCTATTGACCATTGGATGCCCAGCTCATTGCTTATGGGCTTGAATCTGTGAGCTGATCCAATGCTACAACAGGTATCTAAAAGAAGTATCTGTCTGCTTTGGATCAATCTGATGTGTGCTAATACTACTCAATCGCCTTGAACATTTTTTATTGCTTAACAGCATAAGGATCTATCTACATACTTTTACCCTCATTAAAAATTAGATGCTCCCATCCTTAATCCTTGGCCATTATTGTGAACATTTATGTTCGACAATAAATGCCTTTCCTAAAAGGAGGGAAAAAAAGGGGGGATTTCCTATTAAGCATACATTAATACTAATGAATGATGCCGAAGTGATATGAGTCCTATACATTTCTGAGATAATTTATACTTTTTTCCTTGCAGACATTTTCTTTATAATAGTGTCATTACCTATTTCAAACCAACCTGCACTTAACCACACAGATCTCTTGGTTCCATTTAGCCAAGTAGTGTTCTCTACCTCACTTTGCTTCACATCATCTGTTGTGACCTCATGCCTTACTGCTTCAGCCGGCACATTTTCTGGAGATGTATATATTGTCAAGTTCATCCATTCGGTAGGTGATCTCCCAATCTTGGTTTCAACGATGCTCCTGCCTCTTGCCCCTTGTCCATGATGTACATAGTGGGGCTGATTTACGAAACCTTTGCGCCATGCGCAAAGGACTTTTTCGTATTTACAAAACATTTGCGCCGATAATACAGCGCAATTCCCCATTTACTATTCTCTTCCCGGCGCACGGGAGGAGGCGATCGGTGCGCCACTATAGACATGGCGCACAGCATCTTTAACTTAAAATTTAAACAAGCTGGAAGTGCCAATATTATGGGGGTAAATGTGGATGATGTGAGGAAGTATACTAATAACTGGCCAAGTAACAAATATGCCCAAAATAGAATGAGAAAGTAACTTTATCTGAACAAGCCTGCTGCTCCGGCAAGTATATTTAGAACCGCGGGAGGGCAATTTATGCAGCGCGCATGCGCAAACGGCATTTGCGCTTGTTCAAATGCTTTGGTTCACTGCGCCGGCAAAATCTTAGTAAATGTCAAGCAACGTAAATGCATTTGCATAGGTTAAACGGGCGCACCTCTAAACTTTTTTTTTTTTTTAACGCTGGTTCTCTTTGCGGCCATAATGAAATGTCGGTCCGGCAATACACATAAAAGTACATTGATAAAAACAGCATTAAGAAAAAAACAAAAGGGTCTGGTATGGATTTTTAGGGGGACCCCCAGGCCATTTTTTTTTAAATATTGGATTTGGGTTCCCCTTAAAATCCATACCAGACCTGAAGGGCCTGGTATGGATTTTGAGGTAGACCCCCACGCCATTTTTTAAAAAATTTTGGTGCAGGGTTCCCCTTAAAATCTTTACCAGACCTGAAGGGCCTGGTATGGATTTTGAGGGGGACCCCCACGCCATTTTTTTTATTTTGGCGCGGGGTTCCCCTTAATATCCATACCAGACCTGAAGGGCCTGGTATGGAATTTCAGGGGAACCCCACGCACTTTTTTTTCTTAATTTAGTTTTTTTTCTAAATGCTGTTTTATCAATATTATCAATATCTTGGCATCCAGTGTTTTTGGTTACCAAGCCCAGCTGATTGGTGAGTATGAGGCCTTTATTTTATTGACCTCACTTGCCAACCACTTTTCTTGCCCCGACCCATCTAATGAACTACATATATTTACTACCCTAATATTTTTTGTTGTAGAAAAAACCTACCATGCATCTGCCCCTGATGAGCGAGAACAGACTTGCGAAACGCGTAGGGCACCATCGATGCTATCCGCATGCCCACTCTGCTGGGTATCCGCAGTTGGCTATACCATGTCCACACATTGCTGCCACTTATGTTTATGTAATCCAATGTTAGATGATGTATATGCATTTACTGGTTTTAATGTTTCATCATGGATCTTGCTACTTTTTATGGATGTACAAACCGATTGCAGTGTAATTGTATTTGCTTTTTACCTATGCTGTTAACTAGGCTATTATGCCGGGTAATGCACACTTATTGCTGTTCCCATTTGTTTATACAGCCTTTGTATCAATAAATCAATTTTTATTGCAGTTTGTGTATACGTGTGCCTATCCCTCCCACCTCACTCAAAGTCCCAAGGGGCTAGCTTTCTTTGTTCTTTTGTAACATTTAGGGATGGAGGTGTTAGAGGGTTCTCCCCAGACCACGACCCCTTTTTCTCTTAAAATACCAGGGTGGTAGACACCCATCAGCCCAAAAATTTGGTCTGGTCTGATCATGGTTCACGTTCACTTTTTACATCCAGCCAGCATTGGGGCTGACTCCTGGGCTGGCCTTGGCTCCTTTTCACTGTGCTCTGCCTAATGGTGGCCTTGCACTTCCGGTATCGGGGGCTGCGACACGTACAGGGGAGGTACCTTTGACCTCCTGCTGTCCTCATCTGTCTTAGGGCGGATCTGGCCACCTGCATGTCGGCGTCATGTTCTCCACGCCCACTTTGTGATGTCTTCTGACCTCACATCTCTGTGGGCTTTGTGGAACATCCCGGATGGATGAGGGGTTGGTGCTATGCACACCCGTTCCTGACGGCCGGCGTCACACATGCTGGTTCGTCACCATCTGTACATGACGCTGGGGGCGGAGCTTCCGGATCCGCCGTGGGTATATTAGGACGCTCTGCACGGCTGCTGTTTGCATTTCTGCTTTGATGGTCTATCGTGATGGTCACAGACCTGGGAATGCATTACTATGTTGGGACAAAATAGAAAACAAAAAAACTGCGCTTGTAATAAATAAACAAGCTGCGGTTACAAGTGAGGCACACCAATACAATATCAAAACAAAAAAAAATGCGCTATAAAGTGATATAGGCAATAATGCGAATATGAAGTCCCAAATGCAATATGTATAGTCCCATGTGAAGTGAATAGCGTGAACTTCATCCAAAAGTAAATCAGTGATGAGAAACACATTTAACTGGAACACACCGATAAGTATTGCGCTTACCAGAAGTAAGCCAAAATGGGGCAAGTGGCTTAAACCCAGCCAGGGCCTTTAGATGAACGATCCAGGTGAGGCAAGATGAACGCACTCGTCCCGTGTATCCAGTCCACAGAAATTTATCCAAAAATATATGACAAAAACATAGCGTAATACTGATAACGTAAAACACTCCAAACCCAAATAATAAGTGCAACACTCAACTAAGCCTAAAATCATATGTGATCATATAACATCCTGTGTCAATAACCAGGATGGTTAAGTGAGTGTCATGCAATCATGCAAGGATTATAGTGTGGTGAATAGGTAAAGATGTGAACGATACCCAGAATCTGCTTACCAGATGTACGTAGAGAATAAGCATGTATAAATCACCCAGATGAAGGTATGAAAAAGGTCCCTCTAAGTGCAGCAAACCATTAGTGCAAACTGCTTACCTAGATTACATCATGGCTGATCATAGTTTACTGGACTTGGTGGAGGAAACCAGAATAGGGATTACTACGCTTTCGGACCATGCGCCGATTTCAATGAGGATTAGGCTACCGGGGCCTCATCGACAACCATTCTCATGGAAATTAAACGAAAGTTTACTAAAAGATGATAACACGGCAGAATTAGTACAGAAAGAGATCGATTTTTTTTTTAAGGCTAATGAAAGGGGCGAAATAGCATCCTCTATACTGTGGGAGGCCTTTAAGGCATATATTAGAGGGATCCTTATATCCATTGGGGCAAAGGAAAAAAAAGAGAGATCAAAAAGAAGGGAACAACTTATAGAGGAAATACATTCACTGGAACAAGAACATAAAAAACATAAGGGACACCATTGGGAAAGCTTCCACCAGTTGACCATCAAAAGGGAGGAGTTAAGGGATTGTCTGGAAAGGGATTTGAGGAGGTCATTAAATAAAATAACAAGAGACAGGTATTTTTGGGGAACCAAGTCAAGTAAGCACCTTGCAAGGTTATTAAAAGGTAAGAGAGACCCAAACTTCATCGAAAGAATCCAAAATAAAAAGGGTGAGACAGTATTCACAACTAAAGGTATAGCAGAAGAGTTCAGGAAATATTATGAGGCACTCTATACAGTAGGTCAAAAGGGACACCTAGAGCAGACAAAGGATAGGAGGGTCGAGGAATTCCTGAGTGAAGCAGGGCTGACAAGGCTGGCGGAAGGAGACAGGACAGACATGGATAGACCCATAACTGAAGCAGAAATTTACTCCGCATTAAAGGATTCTCCAGCAGGAAAGAGCCCGGGCCCAGACGGGTTCACTACCTTTTTTTTAAATAAATATAAAGAAACCTTGGTGCCAAAGCTCTGCCATTTTTGGAATGATCTAGGTACCAAAAGTGTGATGGGGGAGGATTCCTTGTCCGCAACTATTACCCTGATACTAAAAGAGGGAAAAAATAATATGTCGTGCTCCAGCTATAGGCCTATTGCCCTTCTAAACGCGGATACCAAATTATATGCTAAGGTCTTGGCGGGCAGGCTGAAGGACAAAATGACGACTCTGGTACACCCAGACCAAGTGGGGTTTGTCCCGGGTAGAGAGGGGAGGGACAATGGAGTTTGCTCGCTTCTCCTCCTCGAGTCTACCAAGTCTGGTGGGTCCCCAGCTCTATTCATGTCAATGGATGCCGAAAAAGCGTTTGACAGGGTAGACTGGGGACTCATGATTAATACATTGGAATATTTGGGAGTTGGCCCAAGATTTATTGCTTGAGTCAGAATGTTGTATAATCACCCGCCAACATCCGCTAAGGTTAACGGGGTCCTCTCAAGGCCATTTAAGATGGAGAATGGAACTAGACAAGGGTGTCCATTGTCTCCCCTATTATTCATCTTAACCTTGGAACCCCTGCTGGCGACTATCCGAAAAAAAACAGACTGTAGTGGGATAAGGATAGGAACCGAGGAACATAAACTAGCGGCGTATGCCGATGATGTCCTTTTCTATATTACGAATCCCCGGATATCGATTCCAAACTTGCTGCAGATTTTAAAAAGATATGGTGACATCTCAAATTTTAAGGTAAATCTCAGCAAGTCTGAAATCTTAAATATTAACATAGACAAACAGGAAGAAGAAAAACTTTCAGGGGAATTCCACTTCCCCTGGAGAAGGGAGATAAAATATTTAGGAGTTAAACTATCCAACTCCCTGAAGAAATTGTATTCAATTAAGTATATACCCTTATTGAATTTAATTAAGCAAGAACTACAAAAAATGTCCACGCGACCACTCTCCCTGTTCGGCCGCGTAAATACAATAAAAATGGTGTTGGCCCCGAAAATTCTCTATAAATTTCAGATGCTTCCAATTTCCCTACCACAGCCATATTTGAGAGCCTTGCGAGGCCTAATGGCAAAGTTTGTCTGGGGTAATAAAAAGCCACGAATAGCACATAAGGTCCTGACTAGGGGTAAAAAACAGGGTGGGCTTGCCCTACCGGACTTAAGTAAATATTATAAATCAGTGATGCTTTCACGGGTGATGGAATGGTCAAAGTCGACATCAGAAAAAAGATGAGTTAATATCGAACATAGTTTAACCACTTCAGTACCGGCCCATAGTCATATGACATCCACAGATGGGATCTCCCATCCTGGGTGGGCGTCATATGACGTCCTGGGATTCCCGGCCGCCTAGGGGGCGCGCGTGCACACGGCCGTGTTTCTCGGGACCCGGTGCGTGTGCCCGGCGGCCGCGATGTCCGCCGGGCACCCGCGATTGCCCGTTAACCGGGCCGGCATGTGGATCTGTGTGTGTAAACACACAGATCCACAGCCTGTCAGCTCTGAGGAGAGCGATCTGTGTTCCCAGAACGGAGGAACACTGATCGGTCTCCTCCCTTTGAGCGTCCCCTCCCCCTTCAGTTAGTAATCACTCCCTAGGAAACATATTAACCCCTCCCCGCCCCCTAGTGGTTAACCCCTTCACTGCCTGTCACATTTACACAGTAATCAATGCAATTGTATAGCATTGATCGCTGTATAAATGTGAATGGTGCCAAAAATGTGTCAAAAGTGTCTGATGTGTCCGCCATAATGTCGCAGTCACGAAAAAAATCGCGATCGCCGCTAAAAAAATAAATAATTTTTTTTTTTAAAAATGCCATAAATCTATCCCCTATTTTGTAGACGCTATAACTTTTGCGCAAACCAATCAATATACGCTTATTGCGATTTTTTTTTTACCAAAAATATGTAGAAGAATACGTATCGGCCGAAACTGAGGAAAAATTTGTTTTTTAAAAAAAAAATTGGGATATTTATTATAGCAAAAAGTAAAAAATATTGTGTTTTTTTCAAAATTGTCGCTATTCTTTTGTTTATAGCGCAAAAAATAAAAACCGCAGAGGCGATCAAATACCACCAAAAGAAAGCTCTATTTGTGGTGAAAAAAGGACGTCAATTTTTTTTGGGTACAACGTCGCACGAACGCGCAATTGACGTTTAAAGTGCGACAGTGCTGAAAACTAAAAATTGGCCGGGAAGGAAGGGGGTGAAATTGCCCTGTATTGAACCGGTTAAGTAGCACACACTTAGGGCACACTATATGGAATCCCCCAAAATACAGAGCACTTAGCACAAACACATCGGATATAACACTTAATACACTAAAATTATGGGATCAGATTCACACTCAAAATAAATGGAGTTATAATTCTCCTTTGATTTATTTGAGGGATAATAAATTCTTTGAACCCGGGATGAGGGAGGTGGTGGGGAATTGGATTAAGAACGTTAATACACAATTAAAAGACGTAATTAAAGAAGGGAAAATTCGCACACTTGACGATTTGAAAACCGAGACAGATTTAATGGAGATTGATGAGTGGTGGTACATCCAGCTGACACATTTTGTAAAGAAACTTCAGAAACCAATCAGAGGCGAAGAAGATTATAGGCCGCTTGAGCAGCTTTGTTTGAGAAAGGAATCCAGAAATATCATTTCTCGGCTGTATAAAATTTTAATGACTAGTGAGGAGCTGGATGTACCTCCCTACATCAGGAAATGGGAAAGGGAATTGGGGACACAATGTAGTAATCACGTGATAGGGAAAATCCTGAAAATGCTGCATACCTCCTCAGTGAGCACGAGGATGACGGAAACAAATTTCAAGTGCTTGGCAGGGTGGTATGCGACCCCAGACAAACTTAGCAAATTCCAACCAGAGAAATCGGGGGAATGTTGGAGAGGGTGTAAAAATATTGGCACAATGGCCCATATATGGTGGGAGTGTCCCACCATCAAAGTGTATTGGAAGAAAATTATACACCTAATAAAGGAAATTACTAATAAGACGATCCAAGAAGACCCATGGATCTGTTTATTCCTTGGGACTGAGGAGGCAATCAAGCAATATCAAACATCGATAGTTCCCATTTTGTTGGATACTGCCAAGAGTCAGATTCCTAAAAAATGGATGGAGCCTGAGAGCCCTAAAATCTGTGAATGGTTGCTCTATGTTAATGAAATTTATATAATGGAGAGTGAGGAGGGAGCCGAACGAACCTTAGGGAAATCCTGCTTACCAGATATGCAAACAAGATGGGCAGATGTATTAGAGCACAACCGGACTCCTGACAGGAATGGCGTGGATACGTCCTGACCACTCGGACCCGAGCTCAGCAGTGCATATATGATAAAAAAGCAGCTAATAGTGTAATACTGCATAAATCCTACTTTATTAAATAAGAGTAACACTTACACTTAAATGGAGATTAAAAGATGAAGGAATAAAAAACGAAGCCGGCCGGCCTCCGGACACACTCCCGTCCTCAACAGAACAATGTGGTGACGTCAGCACGCCCCTCCCAGACGCGTTTCGTCATACGTTGATGTTCTCAATGGGGAACGGGCAGCGTGCTGAGCCACCACGTTATATGCGCAATTCAAGCCTCGCTCTGAGTCCCGCTAAGGGAAACACACAGCGCCATCTTGAATGTGGGCATCTACATCGCATAACACACGGAATGAGGCCAGATAAGCATCCTGAGGTGCCACTAGACACACATACCCCTAACTAAAACAGAAGTAAATGATGACATATACATAAATCAAACTTAAAATTATAAACCTATGGCACACATAGAATATTAATACCCGAGGCATTCAAATACATTATTGTTGTTGGGTATCATAAGATATAAAAACTTTTCAGGATCGTATAAAAAAAAACAAACAAAATTTTCATCAGCACTAAAAAGTACCCCACAAATTATGTTATAGGTATGATGGACAAAAAAAAATCTATGCATATGTGCTGAAAGCAATAGATATGACATAAAAAGAAGGACAGTGGAATAACAAGGGCTATTAGGCCTTATTTTAACTGTAAATGGGATGAACTGCTCCCCAAAACAAAAAATAATAATAAAATAAAACAAAACTTCACATGAACGGGCAGCAAGATTGATTTAGCTTAAAAACTTTAAATCATATTATTATTTATATAGAGGGTGAACCCCATCTTAGACAGAAAAAACTCAAAACAACATGAAATGGGCAATTTCGATACTCACATCAAAAGTGTATATGGCTAATCCCCAATTCAAGTATATTCTATTCCCCCTTACAGAAAATCCACATCAAAATCTTACTTCAGGAATTGTCAATAAAGGCATTGATATCCACATCTATATTCAATCCATGTGGCGTATAGCTTTTAATTCTATGGACCCAAGACATTTCCAATTTAGAAATATCCCTCACCATGGAGCTCCCTCGCCAATGAGGTTTGTATCGGTCAATACCCAAAAAAAGGGTATTGGAGGGATCTCTACCATGTACCAGACGGTAATGTTTGGAAACTGAATGGTTCCTAAAGCCTGTCAGAATATTTGTGATGTGCTCGTTAAGCCTCACTTGGAGGGGACGTTTGGTACGTCCCACATATTGCAAGCCACAAGGGCATTGCAACATGTAGACCACCCCGAAGGTGGAACAGGTAATAAATGGGGTGATGGAATGGGTTCAACCAGTTACTGTAGACACAAAAGACTGGGTCCTCCTGTTCGAGCAGGAATTAAGGGAACATACCCGACATTTATTGCATTTATAGAAACCAGTCAATTGATCAAAAAAAGTGGTTCTATTAATTGGGGGATCTAATATACTAGGGGCCAACTTGTTTTTAAATGTAGGAGCCCCTCTGAAAACAATTTTAGGTTTTGATGGTAAGGCTTCCCTCAAAACTTTATCATTGGTGATAATATGCCAATGTTTGGAAATTAGTTGTTTTATTTCCTTGTATTGAAGGGAATAAGTGGTGATAAAGGGAACTCCCAGATTGTGATCCAAACTCCTTGGCTGAGGTCTGTCCTGCAATAGGATCTCTCTATCCATATCCTGTACATTTCTCAAAGCCGGCAATAGGTTCTCACTGGTGTATCCCTTTTCAAGGAACCTCTCCGTGAGAGTGTCACTTTGTGCTAGAAATTTATCAGGATCCGAACAATTCCTACGTATTCTCATGTATTGGCTTTTGCGAATTCCGTTAAGCCAAGGTCTATAGTGACAACTTTCTAGTGAGATGTGAGATGTAGGTCACTCTCTTTGAAAAAGGTAGATGTGGACAGACAATTACCCTCTATGGTCAAAGTAAGATCCAAGAAATGGATCTGGGTTTGGCTCGACTCAAAATTGAGATGGATACCTCGGTTATTGACATTGAGGGAGGACAGGAACTGCTGGAGCTCCTGGCCATCACCATCCCATAGGAGGAGGATGTCATCTATGTACCTTGCCCACAGGACGAGATGGGGACTCCGGTGGGCATAGATGACATCCTCCTCCCACTTGGCCATAAAAAGATTCGCCAAGCTGGGGGCATATTTGGCCCCCATAGCGACACCACGACTTTGATGGTAAAAACGGTCCGAAAACCAAAAATAATTATGGGAGGCCGCAAAAACAAGCAGCTCCATAATAAAGGAAATTTGATCTGCGGGAAGACCAGAATCCCTAACCAGAGCATCTTTGACTGCATCCAAACCCATATCATGGGGAATGATGGTATATAGGGAGGTGACGTCGGCACTTACCATCCACATACCAGGTTTAATGGAAATATTAGAAAGAAGATTCAACACATGACGTGTATCTTTGATGTACGAAGGCATTCTTTGAACAAGGGGCTGAAGAAAGAAATCAATATATCTGCCCACCCGGGACGTGACCGAATCGATACCACTCACAATGGGGCGTCCCGGGGGGCAGACAGGATTCTTGTGAACTTTAGGTAAATAATAAATAATGGGAGTCTTAGGAGCTTTTGGAATTAAAAATAGACTCTCTTTTTCCTTCAGAATTCCCAATGAAGAGCCCTTGGAAATGATCTTACGAAGCTCTCTTACATAACCATTTTTGGGGTCAGAAGGGAGGGGAGTATAGGTGTCAACATCACCAAGGATCCTAGCCATTTCATCCAGGTAATCCTTTCGATCGAGCACCACTATCCCTCCCCCCTTATGAAAATTTTGTTTGTTTTTTTATACGATCCTGAAATGTTTTTATATCTTATGATACCCAACAACAATAATGTATTTGAATGCCTCGGGTATTAATATTCTATGTGTGCCATAGGTTTATAATTTTAAGTTTGATTTATGTATATGTCATCATTTACTTCTGTTTTAGTTAGGGGTATGTGTGTCTAGTGGCACCTCAGGATGCTTATCTGGCCTCATTCCGTGTGTTATGCGATGTAGATGCCCACATTCAAGATGGCGCTGTGTGTTTCCCTTAGCGGGACTCAGAGCGAGGCTTGAATTGCGCATTTAACGTGGTGGCTCAGCACGCTGCCCGTTCCCCATTGAGAACGTCAACGTATGATGAAACGCGTCTGGGGGGGCGTGCTGACGTCACCACGTTGTTCTGTTGAGGACGGGAGTGTGTCCGGAGGCCGGCCGGCTTTGTTTTTTATTCGTTTTTTTATTCCTTCATCTTTTAATCTCCATTTAAGCGTAAGTGTTACTCTTATTTAATAAAATAGGATTTATGCAGTATTACACTATTGGCTGCTTTTTTATCATATATGCACTGCTGAGCTCGGGTCCGAGTGGTCAGGACGTATCCACGCCGTTCCTGTCAGGAGTCCGGCTTGTGCTCTAATACATCTGCCCATCTTGTTTGCATATCTGGTAAGCAGGATTTCCCTAAGGTTCGTTGCAGTCTATATTCTGTGTTCATATACATGGTGATTGGTCTTTGGCTGTATTGAGTCTGCTCACAACAGTTTGCCATCTGGTAAGCAGTTTGCACTAATGGTTTGCTGCACTTAGAGGGACCTTTTTCATACCTTCATCTGTGTGATTTATACATGCTTATTCTCTACGTACATCTGGTAAACAGATTCTGGGTATCGTTCACATCTTTACCTATTCACCACACTATAATCCTTGCATGATTGCATGACACTCACCTAACCATCCTGGTTATTGACACAGGATGTTATATGATCACATATGATTTAAGGCTTAGTTGAGTGTTGCACTTATTATTTGGGTTTGGAGTGTTTTACGTTATCAGTATTACGCTATGTTTTTGTCATATATTTTTGGATACATTTCTGTGGACTGGATACACGGGACGAGTGCGTTCATCCTGCTTCACCTGGATCATTCATCTAAAGGCCCTGGCTGGGTTTAAGCCACTTGCCCCATTTTGGCTTACTTCTGGTAAGCGCAATACTTATCGTTGTGTTCCAGTTAAATGTGTTTCTCATCACTGATTTACTTTTGGATGAAGTTCACGCTATTCACTTAAGATAGACTTACCTTCTTTTGTTTTGGATGTTCATATGGGACTATACATATTGCATTTGGGACTTCATATTCGCATTATTGCCTATATCACTTTATAGCGCGTTTTTTTTGTTTTGATTACTATGTTAGGGACTTGTCTATATATATTCAGGTAACATTGGTCTTCTTTTTCCTCTTTTTTCCATTTATCTCTCACCCGCTGTGTAGATCATCCCTTCTTACCCTATACAACACCAATTCTCCATTATTGTTGGTGACAATATTTTTTCAGGCATAATTTTGGTTTTTCTACACTTTGGTTTTTGTTTCCTTTTCTCTTTTTTTCTTTTTGCGTTTTCTGCTCAGCTTCTTGTTTTTATGTATCTACGAGTACGGCCCCTACAACAGCCTCCATAATTACATTAGAAGTCCCCCATACATACATTATATCCATTATTTTCAAATGCAACCCACATTGGGCATTTTTTATCATTTTTTGAATCCATTATTTGATGCCTATTCGGTTTCAATACATCCCTTGAAACTCATGCATCCTCATATACTCTCCCCCCTTTTTTTTAGATTTGCCCATGGATACATCCAGACCACAGACCAGATGTCTTTCTGTCAGTCCGTGCCGTGCGTCCTTGTTCCGTCCCGCTGCGTTCCCGGTTGCAAAGCCCCCTCAGCTCCCGAACTGGCAATGCTTGTGGCCGCCATCTTGGCATCCAGTGTTTTTGGTTACCAAGCCCAGCTGATTGGAGAGTATGAGGCCTTTATTTTATTGACCTCACTTGCCAACCACTTTTCTTGCCCCGACTAGGGATGAGACGAACACCCCCCGGTTCGGTTCGCACCAGAACCTGCGAACGGACCGAAAGTTCGCACGAACGTTAGAACCCCATTGACGTCTATGGGACTCGAACGTTCGAAATCAAAAGTGCTCATTTTAAAGGCTAATTTGCATGGTATTGTCCTAAAAAGGGTTTGGGGACCCGGGTCCTACCCCAGGGGACATGTATCAATGCAAAAAAAACTTTTAAAAACGGCCGTTTTTTCGGGAGCAGTGATTTTAATGATGCTTAAAGTAAAAAAAAAAAAGTGAAATATTCCTTTAAATATCGTACCTGGGGGGTGTCTATAGTATGCCTGTAAAGTGACGCGTGTTTCCCGTGTTTAAAACAGTCCCTGCACCAAATGTCATTTTTAAAGGAAAAAATCTCATTTAAAACTGCTTGCAGGTTTAATGTAATGTCGGGTCATGGCAATATGGATGAAAATCAGTGAGACAAACGGCATGGGTACCCCCCAGTCCATTACCAGGCCCTTTGGGTCTTGTATGGATATTAAGGGGAACCCCGCACCCAAATTAAATTAAGGAAAGGTATGGGGCCACAAGGCCCTATATACTCTGAACAGCAGTATACAGGCGGTGCAAACAAGACAGGGACTGTAGGTTTGTTGTTAAGTAGAATCTCTTTGTAATTTTGAACAGGTACATTTTTAACGTGTTTAGCTACAGCCAAAAAATCTTTTTTACGCTTTTTGGAAAACATAGGGAAGGGTTATCACCCCTGTGACATTTGTTTTGCTGTCTTTCCTCCTCTTCAGAAGATTTCACCTCACTTTTTGTCCCAATGAAAAATGTTTTTTGAAAATTTGTTTTTTTTTGTGGAACAAGGATTGGAAAGCATCAGTGGAAAGGAGAATTTTTTTTCCCATATTAACTCTTACAGGAGAGAATTTCCCTTCCTAGGGGTAGATTTCATCTCACTTCCTGTTGTCTCCTTCCGTTTGCAAGTAGGAGTCGTTTGTAAGTTAGATGTTTGAAAGTAGGGTCCTGCCCTATATACTCAGCAGAAATTTGGGCCTTAGGTGTTGCTGTGGTCACAACACTGTAAGCCCTCACAGGGCCCTGCTGTGAAATATTAGATCAAGAATTGTAATTACATGCCCCTGTTGAACAGGAGCTGAAAAATTAGGCCCTAGGCACTGGTGCTGGTGCCACAACACTGCAACCCCTCACAGACACTCTAGTTGGAATGCAGGAACGAGCCCTGCTGCGAAGTATTGCATCAAAAATTGTAATTACACGATCCTGTTAAACAAGGGCTGAAAAATTGGGCCTTAGGCACTGGTGCTGGTGCCACAACACTGTAACCCCTCACAGACACTCTAGTTGGAACGCAGGACCGAGCCCTGCTGCAAAGTATTGCATCAAAAATTGTAATTACACGCCCCTGTTAAACAAGGGCTGAAAAATTGGGCCTTAGGCACTGGTGCTGGTGCCACAACACTGCAACCCCTCACAGACACTCTAGTTGGAACGCAGGAACGAGCCCTGCTGCAAAGTATTGCATCAAAAATCGTAATTACACGCCCCTGTTAGACAGGGGCAGAAAAATTGGGCCTTAGGCACTGGTGCTAGTGCCACAACACTGCAACCCCTCACAGACACTCTAGTTGGAATGCAGGAACGAGCCCTGCTGCAAAGTATTACATCAAAAATTGTAATTACACGCCCCTGTTAAACAGGGGCTGAAAAATTGTGCCTTAGGCACTGGTGGTGGCGCCCAGAACCAAAAATGTTCTTACAAGCTATCAGCGTGATGATTGAGGAGGAAGAGGATAATTACTCAGGGATAGTCACTCAGCATCAGCATAGGCAGTCTTTGAAGGGATCTGAGATTTCAAAAAAAATTATTCGGTTACATCAGCATCAGGTGCTTGGTAGCTGGTGGTGATCCAAGACTGATTCATTTTTATGAAGGTCAGTCGATCGACCGAGTGGACAGACGCACCCTGTGATCGGTTACCACGCCTCCAGCAGCACTGAATGTGCGTTCCGAAAGAACGCTGGATGCAGGACAGGCCAGTAGCTCAATTGCATACTGTGCAAGCTCTGGCCAGTGATCCATCCTCAAGACCCAGTAACCCAGAGGATTTTCGGTGGGAAAGGTGTCCAAGTCTGATCTTGCCCCTAGGTATTCCTGCACCATGTAAAACAGACGCTGGCGATGGTTGCTGGAACCGATCATACCTTGGGGCTGCGAACCAAAAAATTGTCTGAACGCATCGGTCAGACGGCCACCTTCTCCACCGCTCCTTCTTTGACTGACCGAAGCCTCAGCAACACGTTGTCCAGAAACAGGAGTTTGTAACCTCCCAGTCTCTGGGAACGCGTTGCACAGACCTTTCTGCAAGGCCTCCCGAAGATGTTTCATCCTCTGCTCCCTCTGCGATGGCAAGATAAGGTCCGCAACCTTACCCTTGTAACGTGGATCAAGGAGGGTTGCCAGCCAGTATTGGTCCTTCTCCTTGATACCACGAATACGAGGATCCTTACGCAGGCTTTGCAGGATCAGGGAGGCCATGCAGCGTAGGTTTGCTGAGGCATTCGGTCCGGAGTCCTCTGGGTCACTAAGGACGACATGGTCCGCAGCCACCTCCTCCCAGCCACGTACAAGTCCATGTGTTTCTTGGGACTGATCCCTTAAAGACTGCTGCTGATGCTGAGTGCCAGGCTCCACCTCCATACTGACACAATATTCCTCCTCTTCCTCCCCCTCCTCCTCGTCCTCTTCCTGTGTGATCGGCGGGCACGCAGGAACACTGTCTGGATAAAGGGGGCCTTGAGAGCTAAGGAAGTCCTCCTCTTCCTGCCTCTGTTCTACCTCAAGGGCCCTGTCCATTATTCCACGCAGCGTGTGCTCCAACAGATGGACAAGGGGGACAGTGTCACTGATGCATGCACTGTCACTGCTCACATCCTCGTGGCCTCCTCAAATGGTGACAGGACAGTGCATGCATCCCTGATCATGGCCCACTGGCGTGGGGAAAAAAAAACAAGCTCCCCTGACCCTGTCCTGGTGCCATAGTCGCACAGGTACTCATTGATGGCCCTCTGCTGCGTGTGCAGCCGCTGCAGCATGGCCAACGTTGAGTTCCACCTGGTGGGCATGTCACAGATTAGGCGATTCTTGGGCAGGTTAAACTCCTTTTGGAGGTCCGTCAGCCAAGCACTGGCATTATATGACCGGCGGAAATGCACACAGACTTTCCTGGCCTGCCTCAGGACATCCTGTAAGCCCAGGTACCTGCCCAAGAACTGCTGCACCACCAAGTTAAGGACGTGAGCCAAACAGGGCACATGGGTCATTTGTCCCTGTCGGAGGGCAGAGAGGAGGTTGGTGCCATTGTCGCAAACCACCATTCCTGCCTTAAGTTGGCGTGGCGTCAACCACCTCTGAACCTGCCCCTGCAGAGCTGACAGAACCTCTGCCCCAGTGTGGCTCCTGTCCCCCAAGCACACCAGCTCAAGCACCGCATGGCATCTTTTGGCCTGCGTACTTGCGTAGCCCCTTGAACGACTACGGAGCACCGCTGGTTCCGAGGAAGAGGCCATGGAGTAAGAAGAAGAGGAGGGGGTGGAGGAGAGAGGTGTGTCACAATCATTAGCATTTTGGAGGCGTGGTGGCGGAATAACCTCCAACACTACTGCACCTTGTCCTGCATCCTTCCCAGCTGCCAGCAGAGTCACCCAATGCGCCGTGAAACTTAGGTAACGTCCCTGTCCATGCCTGCTGGACCATGAGTCAGCGGTAATATGCACCTTACCGCTGACCGCCCTGTCCAGTAAGGCATGGACATTGCCTTCCACATGCCGGTAGAGAGCCGGAATCGCCTTCCGTGAGAAAAAGTGGCGTTTGGGTACCTGCCACTGAGGAACCGCACATTCCACAAACTCACGGAAGGGGGCAGAGTCTACCAACTGAAAAGGCAGCAGTTGAAGTGCTAGCAATTTTGCCAAGCTAGCATTCAACCGCTGGGCATGTGGATGGCTGGGAGCAAACTTCTTTCGGCGGTGCAGCAGCTGGGGCAGGGAAATTTGCCTGGTACAATCTGACGTCGGTGTACCAAAAGCAGATTGCCCACAAGTACTTGGCTGTGACACACCTAATTCTACACCTTCATTCCTTTCAGTGCAGGTCTCAGAGAGGACTGAAGGTCTAGTGGGGTTGGAAATCTCAGCTGATGAGGAGCAAGGAGAGGTCCTCTTTGTTCTTTGGTGTGGGTCTTTTAGATACGCTTGCCAACGAACTGCATGGCAGGTCAACATTTGTCTGGTCAAGCATGTGGTACCCAAGCGGGAGATGTTTTGGCCACGTGAGATACGCTTGAGACATATGTTGCAAATAGCAGCGGTGCGATCTGATGCACTCGTCTCAAAAAAGGCCCACACCAAAGAACTTTTTGAATAACGCGCAGAGACTGCAGCGCCCTGCACATGTGGAGCTTTGGGGTGTGATGCAGTCAATGTGCTGCCCTTAGGCTGGCCCCTGGAGGGCATCCTGCCTCGTTGGTGATGTGCCGCCTCCTCCTCCTCCTCCTCCTCCTCTCTCCTATCAGGCACCCACGTTGAGTCAGTGACCTCATCATCCCCTCCCTCCTCATCACTGGAGCAAACCTGGCAGTATGCTGCAGTAGGGGAAGCATGACTGCCAGATTGCTGTCCTTCTTGGGCACCCCCTCTGTCCGTGCTCATGTTACTGCCTTCATCAAACTCAGTATCATCATCAGAGCCTTCCAAATGCTGGGCATCCTCCTGGAGCATGTACCCAACACTGTGGTCAAACAGTTCGAGGGACTCCTCAGGAGGACATGGTGGAGCTAGGGAAGGAGTCACTGATGACATTGAGCCGAGGGAAGAGGCCGCTGCTTTGCCAGACAAAGCACCCTGGGCATGGGTGAGAGAGGATGAGGAGGATGAGGAGGGCTTGGTCATCCACTCAACCAAGTCTTCCGCATGTTGCGGCTCAACACGGCCAGCTGCCGAAAAAAAGGCCAAGCGTGTCCCATGGCCACGTGCTGATGAGGATGCACCGTCTCCACGACCAGCACTAGACACAGAGCCTGCTTGCCCTCTCTTATTGGCTTGTGACTGTCTGCCTCTCCTTCTTGGCCTTCCAGACATACTAATGGCCTGTAGCTGCACTAAGCTGGGATATATATATATATATATATATGTACTGATACTGCAGCTAGCAAAATCAACTGCCTGCCTGTAGTATGAGAACACCACCAACCTTCTACAGGTAGCTTTAGCTGAACACTGTGAGGTGGACGCACCCCACTAACTGGTAGGTTTAGCTGAACACTGTGAGCAGGACGCACTGCACTAACTGTAAATAGTCTAGCTGCCTGACCATGGTACTAATAGGATCAAAAGAACACCAGTAATTTTCTTCAGGTAGCTTTATATACTGTAACAAGACAAGCCTGCCTGTCAGTAGGAAGATAACAGGAACGGATCTAGCTGAACACTGTGAGCAGGACGCACTGCACTAAATGTAAATAGTCTAGCTGCCTGACCGTGGTACTAATAGGATCAAAAGAACACCAGTAATTTTCTTTAGGTAGCTGTAAATACTGTAACAAGACAAGCCTGCCTGTCAGTAGGAAGATAACAGGAACGGATCTAGCGGAACACTGTGAGCAGGACGCACTGCACTAAATGTAAATAGTCTAGCTGCCTGACCATGGTACTAATAGGATCAAAAGAACACCAGTAATTTTCTTCAGGTAGCTTTATATACTGTAACAAGACAAGCCTGCCTGTCAGTAGGAAGATAACAGGAACGGATCTAGCTGAACACTGTGAGCAGGACGCACTGCACTAAATGTAAATAGTCTAGCTGCCTGACCGTGGTACTAATAGGATCAAAAGAACACCAGTAATTTTCTTCAGGTAGCATTATATACTGTAACAAGACAAGCCTGCCCGTCAGTAGGAAGATAACAGGAACGGATCTAGCTGAACACTGTGAGCAGGACGCACTGCACTAAATGTAAATAGTCTAGCTGCCTGACTGTGGTACTAATAGGATCAAAAGAACACCAGTAATTTTCTTCAGGTAGCTTTATATACTGTAACAAGACAAGCCTGCCTGTCAGTAGGAAGATAACAGGAACGGATCTAGCTGAACACTGTGAGCAGGATGCACTGCACTATATGTAAATAGTCTAGCCGCCTGACCGTGGTACTAATAGGATCAAAAGAACACCAGTAATTTTCTTCAGGTAGCTTTATATACTGTAACAAGACAAGCCTGCCTGTCAGTAGGAATATAACAGGAACGTATCTAGCTGAACACTGTGAGCAGGACGCACTGTACTAAATGTAAATAGTCTAGCTGCCTGACCGTGGTACTAATAGGATCAAAAGAACACCAGTAATTTTCTTTAGGTAGCTGTAAATACTGTAACAAGACAAGCCTGCCTGTCAGTAGGAAGATAACAGGAACGGATCTAGCTGAACACTGTGAGCAGGACGCACTGCACTAAATGTAAATAGTCTAGAAGATAACAGGAACGGATCTAGCTAAACTGAATACAGTGTATATATATATATGCAACACCTGGGATGCATATATATATATATATATACACAATACACTTTAAGTGCAGCTAACTGACTGACTGTCCTGCCTAATCTAGCTAACTCAAATGAAATGACACTGTCTCTCTCTCTCTCTAAGCACACCGATACACACTGCACAGGGCCGCCTTATATAGTGTGGGGCGTGTACTAAATCCCCTGAGCCATAATTGGCCAAAGCCTCCTTGGCTTTGGCCAATTACGGCTCTCTGTTCAGGCGGCGCTGTGATTGGCCAAGCATGCGGGTCATAGTGCATGCTTGGCCAATCATCAGCAAGCAATGCACTGCGATGCCGCAGTGAATTATGGGCCGTGACGCGCCACACAAATTTGGCGCAAACGGCCCATATCGTTCGCAATTCGGCGAACGACCGAACAGCTGATGTTCGAGTCGAACATGGGTTCGACTCGAACACGAAGCCCATACCTAGCCCCGACCCATCTAATGAACTACATATATTTACTACCCTAATATTTTTTGTTGTAGAAAAAACCTACCATGCATCTGCCCCTGATGAGCGAGAACAGACTCGCGAAACGCGTAGAGCACCATCAATGCTATCCGCATGCCCACTCTGCTGGGTATCCGCAGTTGGCTATACCATGTCCACACATTGCTGCCACTTATGTTTATGTAATTCCAATGTTAGACGATGTATATGCATTTACATGTTTTAATGTTTCATCATGGATCTTGCTACTTTTTATGGATGTACAAACCGATTGCAGTGTAATTGTATTTGTTTTTTACCTATGCTGTTAACTAGGCTATTATGCCGGGTAATGCACACTTATTGCTGTTCCCATTTGTTTATACAGCCTTTGTATCAATAAATCAATTTTTATTGCAGTTTGTGTATACGTGTGCCTATCCCTCCCACCTCACTCAAAGTCCCAACAGGCTAGCTTTCTTTGTTCTTTTGTAACATTTAGGAATGCAGGTGTTAGAGGGTTCTCCCCAGACCATAACCCCTTTTTCTCTTAAATTACCAGGGTGGTAGACACCCATCAGCCCAAAAATTTGGTCTGGTCTGATCATGGTTCACGTTCACTTTTTACATCCAGCCAGCATCGGGGCTGACTCCTGGGCTGGCCTTGGCTCCTTTTCACTGTGCTCTGCCTGATGGTGGCCTTGCCCTTCCGGTATCAGGGCTGCGACACGTACAGAGGAGGTACCTTTGACCTCCTGCTGTCCTCATCTGTCTTAGGGCGGATCTGGCCACCTGCATTTCGGCGTCATGTTCTCCACATCCACTTTGTGATGTCTTCTGACCTCACATCTCTGTGGGCTGTGTGGAACATCCCGGATGGATGAGGGGTTGGTGCTATGCACACCCGTTCCTGACGTCCGGCATCGCACACGCTGGTTCGTCACCATCCGTACATGACGCTGGGGGTGGAGCTTCCGAATCCGCCGTGGGTATATTAGGACGCTCTGCGTGGCTGCGGTTTGCATTTGTGCTCTGATGGTCTATCGTGATGGTCACAGACCTGGGAATGCATTACTATGTTGGGGACTTGTCTATATATATTCAGGTAACATTGGTCTTCTTTTTCCTCTTTTTTCCATTTATCTCTCACCCGCTGTGTAGGTCATCCCTTCTTACCCTATACAACACCAATTATCCATTATTGTTGGTGACAATATTTTTTCAGGCATAATTTTGGTTTTTCTACACTTTGGTTTTTGTTTCCTTTTCTCTTTTTTTCTTTTTGCGTTTTCTGCTCAGATTCTTGTTTTTATGTATCTACGAGTACGGCCCCTACAACAGCCTCCATAGTTACATTAGAAGTCCCCCATACATACATTATATCCATTATTTTCAAATGCAACCCACATTGGGCATTTTTTATCATTTTTTGAATCCATTATTTGATGCCTATTCGGTTTCAATACATCCCTTGAAACTCATGCATCCTCATATACTCTCCCCCCTTTTTTTTAGATTTGCCCATGGATACATCCAGACCACAGACCAGATGTCTTTCTGTCAGTCCGTGCCGTGCGTCCTTGTTCCGTCCCGCTGCGTTCCCGGTTGCAAAGCCCCCTCAGCTCCCGAACTGGCAATGCTTGTGGCCGCCATCTTGGCATCCAGTGTTTTTGGTTACCAAGCCCAGCTGATTGGTGAGTATGAGGCCTTTATTTTATTGACCTCACTTGCCAACCACTTTTCTTGCCCCGACCCATCTAATGAACTACATATATTTACTACCCTAATATTTTTTGTTGTAGAAAAAACCTACCATGCATCTGCCCCTGATGAGCGAGAACAGACTCGCGAAACGCGTAGGACACCATCAATGCTACCCGCATGCCCACTCTGCTGGGTATCCGCAGTTGGCTATACCATGTCCACACATTGCTGCCACTTATGTTTATGTAATTCCAATGTTAGATGATGTATATGCATTTACTGGTTTTAATGTTTAATCATGGATCTTGCTACTTTTTATGGATGTACAAACCGATTGCAGTGTAATTGTATTTGTTTTTTACCTATGCTGTTAACTAGGCTATTATGCCGGGTAATGCACACTTATTGCTGTTCCCATTTGTTTATACAGCCTTTGTATTAATAAATCAATTTTTATTGCAGTTTGTGTATACGTGTGCCTATCCCTCCCACCTCACTCAAAGTCCCAACGGGCTAGCTTTCTTTGTTCTTTTGTAACATTTAGGGATGGAGGTGTTAGAGGGTTCTCCCCAGACCATAACCCCTTTTTCTCTGAAAGTGGACAGAAGGCCCATTGCTTATAATAGCTTTCTCAAATTATATCCGCTGGCAGATGCAGACGCGCAGCTTTTTGATACTGTACCGACTGTAGACACCTCAATTATGAGATTAGCCAGAAATACGACACTATTCTTAGAAGACGCAGGCTCCTTTAAAGATGTTCTTGACCGAAGAATTGACTCAGACCTAAAAAAATCTTATCAGACAGCTGGAGGAGTATGTAAACCGGCGGTAGCTCTGACCTCGATCTCGAGGGCTACCAGAGTATGGTCTGACAACGTGGAAACAGCCCTCAGACAAGGTGTGGGCTCAGAAGAAATCATTAAGGCACTGGATGAATTAAAATTGGCCTCAGATTTCATAGCAGAAGCAGCTATTGATGTCTTAAAATTCTTCCAGAGCCATGCGGTATTCCATCACGGCCAGAAGAGCATTATGGATAAAGCCATGGTCGGCCGAATCAAGGTCTAAACAATCCTGGTGTCGCATTCCATATGATGGGAAAGCCCTGTTCAGAAGATGGATGCGGCGATTACCAGAGTCACAGGGGGACAAGTGGTTTGATTCCCCAGGACAGAGGCAGGAGGAAGACATTCGCTACACGCCCAGCGGGCCAACTAAAAAGGAAGGATTCCAGATCATACCGCCCAGGAAGGGAATACAGAAGAGGCTGGAAAGGCTCGCAAGCCACTTTTTTTGTGAGTTCAGCAAAACCTAAAGCCTCTACATCCACGGTTGAGAGCCAGAAGTCCTTTTGACGCCCTCCCCACCCAAACTGGTCCAGTGGGAGCCCATCTAAAGGCGTTTGCCCAGGTTTGGGTGGAAGATTGTGTAGACCAGTGGGCAGTGTCCATGGTCCTTCAAGGCCATTTCTGGAAATTCAAAAGGCACCCCCCCCTTTTTTTTCTTCCAGCCTACCAAAATTCCAACTTCCAAAGAAAAAATGGAGGCCCTTCTTCAATATGTCAAAATGCTTATTCTCCAGCAGGCAGTGGTACCAGTTCCAGACTCGGAAAAATGCTTAGGCTTTTATTCCCCAGTCTTCTTGGTCCCCAAGAAGTCGGGGGGTTGGAGGCCTGTACTGGACCTGAAGAGGTTGAACAGGCATACCCGTGAGGAACATTTCAAAATGGAGTCCTTAAACACAGTTATTCTATCCGTTCAGCCAGAGGATTGGATGGCTTCCATAGACCTTCAAGATGTGTATCTTCATATACCTATCCACCTACAGTTTAAGCCCTTCCTTCGGTTCAGAGTAAGCGACTTACATCTTCAATTCCAATGCCTCCCCTTCGGGATTTCAACAGCACCCAGAACCTTCACCAAAGTGCTAGTGGTGATCTTGGCTCCTCTTTGAGAGAAGGGGATTCGAGTACCACATTATTTGGACGATATTCTAATTCTATCCCAGCACAGACAGACCTTGGAGATACATGTGCAATTGGTCCTAGACACGCTGATCAAGTTTGGATGGCTGATCAACTACTCCAAAAGTCAGCTCACACCCATGCAGGAGATAACTTACTTAGGAGCATTCTTTAACACTCCAGAAAAAGCAGTCTCACTCCCATCAGAAAAGATTCCTTCATTGATAGGGAAGGTGAAAAGGGAACTGGCGAGCCAATCCATGTCAGCATCAGACTGTCTGAGCCTGCTCGGATCCCTCTCTATATACATACCCATGGTGAAATGGGCCAGATGGCATCTACGGCTTTCCAGCTGGGCTTTCTATCACAGTGGAAGAAGAATCACCTGGATCAGAGGATATTAATTACGCCTGCAATGAAATCCAGCCTCTGGTGGTGGACAAGGCCATCCAACCTTCTGCTTCACTGTCCCCTTGGTCCTATCCCATGGACTGTTCTGACAACAGACGCAAGTCGATTAGGATGGGGAGCACACTATCAAGACCAGTTGGTACAGGGCTAGAGAATCAGTTAGCCGATCATCTTTTAAGATCTTTCAGCCACAACAATGAGTGGTTTCTGAATCCGAGGGTCTTCCTCTGGATATGCCAGCAGTGGGGCACTCCCCAAATAGATCTATTTGCCTCCCTGCTCAATGCAAAGATTCCCATCTCCGAGGTCAGCAGGGGTGGATGCCCTAACCCAGCCATGGAACTTTCAGATGGGATATGCATATCCCCCAACCCCTCTGATACTGAGGTTTCTCCAACGCCTAACAACAGAGAAGATCACAGTTTTGGCAGTGATTCTGTACTGGCCCAAAAGACCATGGTTCACGCTCCTGGTCAAGATGGCCTTGTGCAAGCCACTTCCCCTTCCACGCATAGACAACCCTGTCTCAGGACAAGTTCTGTCACCCGCACCCGGAGATCCTAGACTTGAGAGCCTGGAAGTTGAGCGGAAAAGGTTGGGCGAACTAGGATGTTCAGATAGTGTTATCCAAACACTACTACAGGCCAGAAAATCATCTACTAATACCACCTACTATAGAGTTTGGAGAAAGTTTACGGAATCATTTTATCATTTTTACAGAGTGGATTGGACTTAGGTTTGGGCCTGAGCATGCTTAAGGTCCAGGTTTCAGACCTTTCAGCTTTAACAGATACCCGGTGGGCACTAGATCCTCTTGTAGAATGTTTCTTGAAGGCAGTCCTTAGATTGCGACCTCACAGGAAGACGCTATACCCCAAATGGGACTTGGCTATCGTGCTTAGTGTCCTTTCAAAACCTCCTTTTGCTCCCACAGAAGAATGCACCTAGGAGGATATTTCTTTGAAGGCGGTCTTTCTAATCGCCATCACGTCAGGTCGCAGAGTATCGGAGATCCAAGGGTTAGGGTCGCAAGAACCCTACATTACCTTCTTCCCAGACAGAGTGGTGTTGCAGCCTATTCATCAATTCATTCCTAAAGTGCCTTCGGTCTTCCATCTGAACCAGGAGTGGGTTCTTCCGGCATTCGGGGAGGACCCAGCCTCCTCGAGGCTGCATGAGTTGGATATAGCCAGGTCTCTAAGACACTACTTAAATTTGACGCAATAGTTCAGGAAAGATCAACAGCTATTTGTCATCCCAAAAGGTGCCAAGAAGGGAATGGCAGCATCCAAGACTACCTTGGCAAGCTGGATTGTGAGGTTAATCCAAAGAGCATATCGGGCTAGTGGTCTTCCAGTTCCAGATGCAGCCAATGTACATTCAACGCGCGGAATAGCCTCCTCCTGGGCAGCCTTGGCATGGGTCTCCCCTGAGACAATTTGCCGAGCGGCCAGTTGGTCATCCTTCAGCACTTTCATGTCTCACTATAGTGTAGACCCAGCAGTTCTTACTTCCCGTGAGTTTGGGGAAAGGACTTTGCAGTCATCTGTACTGTAGTTTTTTTCATTAAATTTCTTATTGCAGTACCCTCTCTGTAAGTGAGTTATTTACCATTGGTATGCTGCCATGAAGGCACCAGGAAAACCGAAAACTGAATACTTACCTTTCCGTAATTTTCCTTTCCTGGTGCCTACCCATGGCAGCATACACCCTCCCTTCAGTAATCCTTAGCGTTAAGAGGTCTAGTTACAAGAATACCGGCTGAGGGGAGCAACTCTTTTTTATAGAGTTAAAGTGGTCCTGGGGGTTGGTAGGGGGCGAAGCAACCAACCATTGGTATGCTGCCATGGGTAGGCACAGGAAAGGAAAATTACAGAAAGGTAAATATTCAATTTTCCGTTTTACTTTGCCCTGAAAAGAGCCAAGATTGTGTGTGTGTGGGAGGCAGCAAGAGAGTACGTTTGGGTGTCCTTGTCGAGTTTCTAACACATGTATTTTCTCTTCGTATTTTGCTTGTTATGTTGTTGCAAAACAGATGTGTTTTTATGCAATTTATTTGTTACTTTGGTTTGTTGTATTTTTTTGGGTGGTGGTTATTTTACCATGAAATCTTTTTTATGTTGGCAATGTTTGTTGTTTTTATGTTCACTTTTATTTAACTGTCTGTGCTGCATTATTTTTAAAATTCTTTCTGAAGATGTTGTGCCTAATGTTGTTTTAGTCCTTAATAGATGTCCATTTGTGGGTGCACGCCTTTTAACTCCTGTTAATTTACACTGCAAAAGGGTCAAACCTCAAACATATTGTTAGTGTCTCAAATTAACATACATGTGTGTATTTTACTTTCCTTGCTTCTTTTCCAAGTCCTGTTTTTTTGGACCAATGAAATTGTTTCAAATTTTTTATGTTATGTATGTTCTTTTCATGCAATGGATTTCCCAGTTGCAGCTTAACTAGGCTGATTGGCATGTCTTAGACAAATCCCTTTTTTATTTTTTTTTAGTTTTAAGTTACTTTCCTGGTGCCTTCATGGTAGCACATGCATGGATTGTGCGTATGTTGCCATGGATAGTGACTAGGAAAGTAACATTTCAGAGTGGTAAGTATTCAATTTTCTTTTTGAGCAGTGGTTTTCAGCCTTATGCTGGCCATACACTATACAGAAAATCGGCCGAACCCATTTTCGATAAAACGAACGTTCGACCGTGACCGCAAACGATCGTGCCATCATATCGGACGGGAAACACATTAACCTTGCAATTTATCGTACGTTCGGCAGAAATTTACCAAACTTCCCGTTCGTTTTTTTACCACAAAAACGTCACAAAGATTATCGATTTGTGCCCATTAACTTGCCGAAAAACGAACAAAGTGTCTATACGAACGATTTTTCGGCCGATTTTTCGTATAGTGTATGGCCAGCATTAGTCCTCAAGTACCCCCGCCGACAGGACATGTTTAGAAAATTTATATTATCTAAAATAGCTGTCCAAAATACAAAGCCATTGGCTTTGATTTAAAGCACCTGTGCAAGATGAAGGAAAACCTGCAAACATGGCCTGTTGCGGGGTACTTGAGGACAGGGTTGAGAAGCACTGATTTAGAGCACTGAGCAAAAATCAAGCTCAAGACAATCCTATTCTAATTGTGGACATTTGAGGGAAATCAAGATCTATTTTTTTTTTTAGGTTAGGCTTTTCTCCCTGTTGTCCCTTTTCTTAAAATTGGCTTCGCTTCCTGTCACATAAGCTAAACAGGAAGTGAGAGTAAAACCCTAACAATATTTTTCCTTGGGGACACACAGGTCAATCTAACTAGTGTCCCCATTATGCAAACTGCACTCTAGCACTTTGTTGTGTACACCCCAAATTATTAGGTATTTTGGGGTTTATTAAAGGCAAATCCTTTCTGCAATACAAGTGTAGTTGATGAAAATCAGAGGGGAAGCACTGGTGATTTTTTCATCCAATCATGTAGAGGCAAAGATGCTGTTTTTTTTTCTTTTCCTTGCATGTCCCCCTCGGATCTCCAGCAACTGCACTTCTAAGTGCACTTGAGGTGCAAAATGGATTTACCTTTTAGTTAATAATCCCCAAGATACATAATAATTTGGGATGTACATGGCAAAATGCTAGAGTGCAATTTCCCGAATGGGGAAACTATTTAGATTGACCTGTGTGTTCCCAAGGACATACATTGGTAGGGTTTTACCCTCACTTCCTGTTTGGCTATGTGACAGGAAGTAAATAATTTTCAATGAGAAATTGGCAAAATTTGGGAGTTGTCTTCACCCTATCAGGAGTGTAGACATCTGACAAAACTTCTAATCCCCCTGCAGTCTATCCCCAGCAAAAATAAGAAAGGATTTTAATTAGTTTAACTTTGCAAAGACACATTCCTAAGTTCAATTGTGATGCATGTTAATGGCCCATTTAGCCCTTTAATAGAGAGTCATCAGTTGCATTTGACTCTAAACATTATTTTTGGCCAGTCCTAGAAATCTGCATCTGTTTTTCTATTAACCACTTGGTGTCTGTGCTATAGCCAAACGACAGCCACAGCGTGGACCTGAATTTCTGGGAGGCTGTCATAGGATGGGCTCCCCGTGTGCTCCCTGCAGGGTGAGTCACTGAGACTCTGGTGATCACAGATTGAAGTAAGGGCCGATCCCGGCCCCTTACCACGCGATTAGCTGTCAGCTGATCACATGATGTAAACTAAAGCTTGGTAATTGTTTATTTTTTCTCCTCACGCTGACAGCATGAGGATAAAAATAAAAGCCGATCACTGGCTTAGGTGCAAGGGACATTGGTCCCGAAGAGGCAACTCTGCCTCATCTGTGCCCACCAGTACCACCTGCCAGTGCCACCTATCAATGCCCACCAGTGGTCCCAAGCAGTGCTGCCTATCAGTGTAACCAATCAGTGCCGCATCATCAGCGTACATCAATGAAGGAGAAAAATTACCTGTTTGCAAAATTTAATATCAAAATATCCAAAAATATACAAAATTATTTATAAAAATCTGTCTTTTCTTTTTTTTTGAACAAAAGAAAAAAACCACAGAGGTGATCAAATACCACCAAAAGAATGCTCTATTTGTGGGAAAATTAAAAAAAAAAAACATTTGGCTATGACCGCGCAATTATCATTCAAAGTGCATCAGCGCTGAAAATTGGTCTAGACAGCAGGGGGGTTTTAAGTGCCCAGTAAGCAAGTGGTTAATTTCCATGCAAAATATGGATTTCTGTAATAAAGATGTGTGCCCGCTGTGTATACGGCATGTGCGCATGGGCGTAAGCAAGTCGCACATATATGAATGGTACTCATTGTAAATCATGGGGTACAACTTGTGATGCAACTTTTCAGTCCCATGTGGCCTTAGGCTCTCTTTCCACTACTGCGAGTTGTTGTGCAACTTGACACATGTGAAGTCGCAGGACAAGTCAAAACACATGTATTTCAATGTTCCCCCGTTCTAATTGGTGCAACTCCAAAAAAAGTTCTTGCACTACTTTGTTCCAACTTCAGTGTGACTTTTTCTTATTTTCAAAATATTTTATTGATTTTTATCAAGAAAAGGTATACAAATCACAAGCATTAAGTAAGTATATATAAATCAGAACAAGTCGGACCCCCTTGGGGCTACAAATCCAACTGACAACAGTAGTTTGAATATAACTCTGGTCTGTGACCATACATGAATACCATTATAAACCATGACCCGTTCACTAAAAGTAGAGAACCCTGAAACTTGAGAGGACTGGGAGAAGGGGAGGGAGGAGAGACCGCCTGCACCCCAATAGGGAACACACTGTGCCCAAACGGAACACTTCAATCCCCCCCTTTCACCCCATTAGTTAACGCTATAAATCTCTGGCATTGAACAAGTAAGCAAAAACCTACGTCGTATGCTTCCCCTGGGAGCATAACTCCTTTGGGGACTCAACTGCTGTTTGGTCGAAAGAAAAACAATCATCGTCTTGATAGATAAACATAAAAAGTGACAAATGAGAGAAAAAGAATAAAGTTGAAAGGAGAGGGGGGAGAAAGAAAGAGAAGACAGAGTAGTCAGAAGCCAATCCACGGGAGGAGTCCCCACAGACCCCGAGACAGCAGGACGCTTTATGGTTGAACACCTGGAATCAAGGAGATACCCAAGAACTTCGCCCAGAGTTCCCAAATAGCTTCAAATTTCTCTTTGGTGTTGTTCAGGGTACTGGCAAGCTTCTCTTGGGCCATGATCCAGGAAATTTTGCGGATAGCCGCTTTGAAGGACACCTTGGGTTGTTTCAGTGTGACTTTTTCTCAGATGTGTTGAACTAGTCGCATGACATGGCATTAAGGCTCGGTTTCCACTATTGCAAGCCCAAAGTCGCGTGTTTTTTGGCGTGAGTTTCCCGTAACTTTTTGCCGAAACTTGAAGAAATGCCTGTGTATTTTTTAGGTCTATGGACCTCAAGTCGCATCAAAGTGGGACCAAAGTAGTACAGGGACTACTTTGAAGTTGCTGCGACTTGAAATCGCACACATATGAACGGTACTCATTGTAAATCATGGGGTAGAACTTGTGATGTAACTTTTCAGTCCCAAGTGTCATGACAAGTCGCAATAGTGGAAAACAAGCCGAAAAAGCACATTGTATATCACGCAACTTTGAGGTTGAAATAGTGGAAACATTAGGCTAAAGCAGTAATAGGAAGATGCATTCTAATGCCCCGTACACACGGTCGGATTTTCCGACGGAAAATGTGTGATAGGACCTTGTTGTCGGAAATTCCGACCGTGTGTAGGCTCCATCACACATTTTCCATCGGATTTTCCGACCCACAAAGTTTGAGAGCAGGATATAAAATTTTCCGACAACAAAATCGGTTGTCGGAAATTCCGATCGTGTGTACACAAATCCGACGGACAAAGTGCCACGCATGCTCAGAATAAATAAAGGGATGAAAGCTATTGGCCACTGCCCCGTTTATAGTCCCGACGTACGTGTTTTACGTCACCGCGTTTAGAACGATCGGATTTTCCGACAACTTTGTGTGACCGTGTGTATGCAAGACAAGTTTGAGCCAACATCCGTCGGAAAAAATCCTAGGATTTTGTTGTCGGAATGTCCGAACAAAGTCCGACCGTGTGTACGGGGCATAAGAATTACAATGTAATTGTAGAAAATCAAACAGGCTCTTGCACTGAATCTAATTTATGGAAGATCTAACTGATTGCCCAGTGTATGGTGACCTTTAAAGATATGAAAACTTGAATTTCTGGTGTTTAAGCCTCATACACACGATGGGACTTTGTACAAACTTTCCCGTGGATTTTTGTACAAAGGGCGTTGGCCTTAGGGCTCTTTCACACGGATGTGTCCGTGTACGGAGCCCGCTCTGCTCAGCGGGGGATCGCTCCGTCGATCCCCGCTGAGCAGGCAGATGACAGGTCTGTATCTGCACACTGTGCAGGGAAAGACCTGTCAGAGTGCCACTCTTCTCTATGAGGGATCGGATGATGACGGACCATAGAGTCCGTCATCACCCGATCCGATCCGCAGACAGATGGAAAAATAGATTTTTCCTCCGTTACACTTTTTCGGATTGGAGCAGGTAGGATGTCAGCGGACATGTCACCCCTGACATCTGACCCTCCATAGAGGTCTATGGAGTGTCCATTCAGGTCCGCCTTGGACCTAAACGGTCCATTCGTGTTAACCACTTGACGACCGCCTCACGCCGATGTACGTCGGCAAGGCGGCACGGACAGGCAAAATCACGTACATGTAAGTGATTTGCCTTCCGCGGGTGGGGGGTCCGATCGGACCCCCCCCCGGTGCCCGAGGCGGTCGTTTTTTGTCCAGCGGCGATCAGAGGTGAGGGGGAGACCATCCGTTCGTGGCCCCCCCCTCGCGATCGCCGCCGGCCAATCGAATCATTCCTTTGCTGCTGTATGCTAAACAGCAGCAAAGGAAATGATGTCATCTCTCCTCGGCTCGGTAATTTCCGTTCCGGCCCGAGGAGAGAAGACATGTGAGTGAGTGCACAACACTACACACACACAGTAGAACATGCCAGGCACACTTGCCCCCTGATCCCCCCCCAATCACCCCCCCCCCCCTGTCACAAACTGACACCAAGCAGTTTTTTTTTTTTCTGATTACTGCATAGTGTCAGTTTGTGACAGTTGCAGTGTTGGGACAGTTAGTATTACCCCCCTTTAGGTCTAGGGTACCCCCCTAACCCCCCCTAATAAAGTTTTAACCCCTTGATCACCCCCTGTCACCAGTGTCACTAAGCGATCATTTTTCTGATCGCTGTATTAGTGTCGCTGGTGACGCTAGTTAGGGACATAAATATTTAGGTTCGCCGTCAGCGACCCCCATATACTACCGAATAAATGTTTTAACCCCTTGATGGCCCCCTAGTTAACCCTTTCACCACTGATCACCGTATAAGTGTTACGGGTGACGCTGGTTAGTTCGTTTATTTTTTATAGTGTCAGGGCACCCGCCGTTTATTACCGAATAAAGGTTTAGCCCCCTGATCGCCCGGCGGTGATATGCGTCGCCCCAGGCAGCGTCAGATTCGCGCCAGTACCGCTAACACCCACGCACGCAGCATACGCCTCCCTTAGTGGTATAATATCTGATCGGATCAATATCTGATCCGATCAGATCTATACTAGCGTCCCCAGCAGTTTAGGGTTCCCAAAAACGCAGTGTTAGCGGGATCAGCCCAGATACCTGCTAGCACCTGCGTTTTGCCCCTCCGCCCAGCCCACCCAAGTGCAGTATCGATCGATCACTGTCACTTACAAAACACTAAACGCATAACTGCAGCGTTCGCAGAGTCAGGCCTGATCCCTGCGATCGCTAACAGTTTTTTTGGTAGTATTTTGGTGAACTGGCAAGCACCAGCCCCAGGCAGCGTCAGGTTAGCGCCAGTAGCGCTAACACCCACGCACGCAGCACACGCCTCCCTTAGTGGTATAGTATCTGTACGGATCAATATCTGATCCGATCAGATCTATACTAGCGTCCCCAGCAGTTTAGGGTTCCCAAAAACGCAGTATTAGCGGAATGAGCCCAGATACCTGCTAGCACCTGCGTTTTGCCCCTCCGCCCGGCCCAGCCCAGCTCACCCAAGTGCAGTATCGATCGATCACTGACACTTACAAAACACTAAATGCATAACTGCAGCGTTCGCAGAGTCAGGCCTGATCCCTGCGATCGCTAACAGTTTTTTTGGTAGTATTTTGGTGAACTGGCAAGCACCAGCCCCAGGCAGCGTCAGATTAGCGCCAGTACCGCTAACACCCATGCATGCACCGTACACCACCCTTAGTGGTATAGTATCTGAATGGATCAATATCTGATCCGATCAGATCTATACTAGCGTCCCCAGCAGTTTAGGGTTCCCAAAAACGCAGTGTTAGCGGGATCAGCCCAGATACCTGCTAGCACCTGCGTTTTGCCCCTCCACCCAGCCCAGCCCAGCCCACCCAAGTGCAGTATCGATCGATCACTGTCACTTACAAAAGACTAAACGCATAACTGCAGCGTTCGCAGAGTCAGGCCTGATCCCTGCGATCGCTAACAGTTTTTTTGGTAGCGTTTTGGTGAACTGGCAAGCGCCAGCGGCCTAGTACACCCCGGTCGTAGTCAAACCCGCACTGCAGTAACACTTGGTGGCGTGGCGAGTCCCATAAGTGCAGTTCAAGCTGGTGAGGTGGCAAGCACAAGTAGTGTCCCGCTGCCACCAAAAAGACAAACACAGGCCCGTCGTGCCCATAATGCCCTTCCTGCTGCATTTGCCAATCCTAATTGGGAACCCACCGCTTCTGCAGCGCCCGTACTTCCCCCATTCACATCACCAACCAAATGCAGTCGGCTGCATGAGAGGCATTTTCTTTATGTCCTCCCGAGTACCCCTACCCAGCGAACCCCCCCAAAAAAGATGTTGTGTCTGCAGCAAGCGCGGATATAGGCGTGACACCCGCTATTATTGTCCCTCCTGTCCTGACAATCCTGGTCTTTGCATTGTTTTGAACGCTACTATGAACTAGTTGAGTATTAGCGTAGGATACAGCATTCCACAGACTAGGCACACTTTCACAGGGTCTCCCAAGATGCCATCGCATTTTGAGAGACCCGAACCTGAAACCGGTTACAGTTATAAAAGTTACAGTTATAAAAGTTAGTTACAAAAAAAGTGTAAAAAAAAATAAAAAAAATATATATAAAATAAAACAAAATAGTTGTCGTTTTATTGTTCTCTCTCTCTCTATTCTCTCTATTGTTCTGCTCTTTTTTACTGTATTCTATTCTGCAATGTTTTAGGTATGCAATTTTTTATACTTTACCGTTTACTGTGCTTTATTGTTAACCATTTTTTTGTCTTCAGGTACGCCATTCACAACTTTGAGTGGTTATACCAGAATGATGCCTGCAGGTTTAGGTATCATCTTGGTATCATTCTTTTCAGCCAGCGGTCGGCTTTCATGTAAAAGCAATCCTAGTGGCTAATTAGCCTCTAGACTGCTTTTACAAGCCGTGGGAGGGAATGCCCCCCCCACCGTCTTCCGTGTTTTTCTCTGGCTCTCCTGTCTCAACAGGGAACCTGAAAATGCAGCCGGTGATTCAGCCAGCTGACCATAGAGCTGATCAGAGACCGGAGTGGCTCCAAACATCTCTATGGCCTAAGAAACCGGAAGCTACGAGCATTTTATGACTTAGATTTCGCCGGATGTAAATAGCGCCATTGGGAAATTGGGGAAGCATTTTATCACACCGATCTTGGTGTGGTCAGATGCTTTGAGGGCAGAGGAGAGATCTAGGGTCTAATAGACCCCAATTTTTTCAAAAAAGAGTACCTGTCACTACCTATTGCTATCATAGGGGATATTTACATTCCCTGAGATAACAATAAAAATGATTAAAAAAAAATAAAAATGAAAGGAACAGTTTAAAAATAAGATAAAAAAGCAAAAAAATAATAAAGAAAAAAAAAAAAAGCACCCCTGTCGCCCCCTGCTCTCGCGCTAAGGCGAACGCAAGCGGCGGTCTGTCGTCAAACGTAAACAGAAATTGCACCATGCATGTGAGGTATCACCGCGAAGGTTAGATCGAGGGCAGTAATTTTTGCAGTAGACCTCCTCTGTAAATCTAAAGTGGTAACCTGTAAAGGCTTTTAAAGGCTTTTAAAAATGTATTTATTTTGTCGCCACTGAACGTTTGTGCGCAATTTTAAAGCATGTCATGTTTGGTATCCATGTACTCGGCCTAAGATCATCTTTTTTATTTCATCAAACATTTGGGCAATATAGTGTGTTTTAGTGCATTAAAATTTAAAAAAAGTGTGTTTTTTCCCCAAAAAATGCGTTTGAAAAATCGCTGCGCAAATACTGTGTGAAAAAAAAAACGAAACACCCACCATTTTAATCTGTAGGGCATTTGCTTTAAAAAAATATATAATGTTTGGGGGTTCAAAGTAAAAGTAAAAAAAAAATAACTTTTTCATGTAAACAATAAGTGTCAGAAAGGGCTTTGTCTTCAAGTGGTTAGAAGAGTGGGTGATGTGTGACATAAGCTTCTAATTGTTGTGCATAAAATGCCAGGACAGTTCAACCCCCCCCCCAAATGACCCCATTTTGGAAAGTAGACACCCCAAGCTATTTGCTGAGAGGCATGTCGAGTCCATGGAATATTTTATATTGCGACACAAGTTGCGGGAAAGAGACAAACTTTTTTTTTTTTGCACAAAATTGTCACTAAATGATATATTGCTCAAACATGCCATGGGAATATGTGAAATTACACCCCAAAATACATTCTGCTGCTTCTCCTGAGTATGGGGATACCACATGTGTGAGACTTTTTGGGAGCCTAGCCGCGTACGGAACCCCGAAATCCAAGCACCGCCTTCAGGCTTTCTAAGGGCGTGAATTTTTGATTTCTCTCTTGACTGCCTATCACAGTTTCGGAGGCCATGGAATGCCCAGGTGGCACAAAACACCCCCAAATGACCCCATTTTGGAAAGTAGACACCCAAAGCTATTTGCTGAGAGGTATAGTGAGTATTTTGCAGTCCTCACTTTTTGTCACAAAGTTTTGAAAATTGAAAAAAGAAAAAAAAAAAGTTTTTTCTTGTCTTTCTTCATTTTCAAAAACAAATGAGAGCTGCAAAATACTCACCATGCCTCTCAGCAAATAGCTTGGGTGTCTACTTTCCAAAATGGGGTCATTTGGGGTGGTTTTGTGCCACCTGGGCATTCCATGGCCTCCGAAACTGTGATAGGCAGTGCAGAGTGAAATCAAAAATTTTCACCCTTAGAAATCCTGAAGGCGGTGATTGGTTTTCGGGGTCCCGTGCACGGCTAGGCTCCCAAAAAGTCCCACACATGTGGTATCCCCGTACTCAGGAGAAGTAGCTAAATGTATTTTGGGGTGCAATTCCACATATGCTCATGGCCTGTGTGAGCAATATATCATTTAGTGACAACTTTGTGCAAAAAAAAATAAAATAAAAAAAATGTGTCACTTTCCCGCAACTTGTGTCAAAATATAAAATATTCCATGGACTCAATATGCCTCTCAGCAAATAGCTTGGGGTGTCTACTTTCCAAAATGGGGTCATTTGGGGGGTTTTGTGCCACCTGGGCATTCCATGGCCTCCGAAACTGTGATAGGCAGTGAAGAGTGAAATCATAAATTTACACCCTTAGAAATCCTGAAGGCGGTGCTTGGTTTTCGGGGCCCCGTACACGGCTAGGCTCCCAAAAAGTCCCACACATGTGGTATCCCCATACTCAGGAGAAGCAGCAGAATAGGCCCATGGCCTGTGTGAGCAATATATCATTTAGTGACAACTTTTTGTAAATATTTTTTTTTTGTCATTATTCAATCACTTGGGACAAAAAAAATAAATATTCAATGGGTTCAACATGCCTCTCAGCAATTTCTTTGGGGTGTCTACTTTCCAAAATGGGGTCATTTGGGGGGGTTTTGTACTGCCCTGCCATTTTAGCACCTCAAGAAATGACATAGGCAGTCATAAACTAAAAGCTGTGTAAATTACAGAAAATGTACCCTAGTTTGTAGACGCTATAACTTTTGCGCAAACCAATAAATATACGCTTATTGACATTTTTTTTACCAAAGACATGTGGCCGAATACATTTTGGCCTAAATGTATGACTAAAATTGAGTTTATTGGATTTTTTTTATAACAAAAAGTAGAAAATATCATTTTTTTTTCAAAATTTTCGGTCTTTTTCCGTTTATAGCGCAAAAAATAAAAACGGCAGAGGTGATCAAATACCATCAAAAGAAAGCTCTATTTGTGGGAAGAAAAGGACGCAAATTTCGTTTGGGTACAGCATTGCATGACCGCGCAATTAGCAGTTAAAGCGACGCAGTGCCAAATTGGAAAAAGACCTCTGGTCCTTAGGCAGCATAATGGTCCGGGGCTCAAGTGGTTAAAGGGGCCTTAGGCCCCTTTCACACTGGGGCGGTGCGGGCAGCGGCGGTAAAACAGTGCTATATTTAGCACCGCTTTACCGTCGTTTTAGCGTTGGTATTCAGCCGCTAGCGGTTTTGACCCCCGCTAGCGGCCAAAAAGGGGTTAAATCTGCCCGCAAAACACCACCACAGTGGTGTTTTGCCGGTGGTATAGCCACGCTGTCCCATTGATTTTAATGGGCAGGAGCGGTTTATGCCGCTAGCATCACACAGTGACCAAGCCCCATGCCTATATAAGTCGGCGCACACCTCGTAGATGGCATTACAGCGGGAGAGAGCGTCGTGTCAACATCGGAAGAAGAGAAGAGGGAAGAAAACGATGGAGAAGACCTGGCCACCGCTAGTAAAAGAGCTGGAAGAAGATAGCGGGGAGTCCAGCAGAAGATACTGGAGAGCGGAAAAGAAGTGGACAGCGACAGAAGAACCGGACAGCGGGAGAAGAGAACGGAGAAGACTGGGCCACCACTAGTAAAAGAGCGGCAGAAGATAGCGGAGGAGTCCAGCAGAAGATACCAGAGAGCGGAAGAAGAAGCCGGAGTCGGAAGAGACCCCCGAAGTCGGAAGAAGGCCCCCTGGAGCTGCCTAATAAATTACTTTAAAAAACCTGTCTAGTTTGTTTTTTTTCTTGACACTTTTTTCCCCCAGGTGAATGGGTAGGAGAACCATGTACCCCATACTCATTCACATAGGGTGGGGGGCCGGGATCTGGGGGCCCCCTTTAATAATTATTAAAGGGGGTTCCCAGATTCTGATAAGCCCCCCGCCCACAGACCCCGACAACCAACAGCCAGGGCGGGAAGTGGCCCTTGTCCTCATCAACATGGGGACAAGGTGCTTTGGGGTGGGGGGGGCGCAGCACGCCCCCCTTCCACAAAGCACCCAACCCCCCGTGGAGGGCATGCTGCCTCGTACGGTTCAGGAGGGGGTGCTCACTTGTCCCCACCCCCTTTTCTGACCGGCCGATCTGCGTGCTCGGATAAGGGTCTGGTATGCATTTTGGGGGGCCGTTTTTTCTCGCGCTGCTTTCATAGGAAGATGTGTTTTTCTTATTGCAGCGAGCGCGAGATGTACCTCGCCGAGAACCAGCGTGATGGGATTGCGCTGGAAACATTCTAGCGGGCAGGTACTGCTGTGGATGCGCTGGTTCACACGCTCAATTAAGGATTTATCCAGCGCACCAATTAAGGTATGAACCAGCGCAGCGCATTCATCTTAGTAAATGACCCCCATTGTGTTTTTTTTTTTTTTTTTTTAATGTATCAGTATTAGAATTATTTTTCTGTTTTGCATTTTTAGAATATGTTATGGTAATTTTACCTCATCTTGAACTCCCTGATGAAGGGACCCCAGAAGTGTCCTGAAACGCGTTGGGATGAATATCTACAATTGCCACGCACTAACGATTCAGTTTTTGTAATCTTGTTGTTTTTAATGTACTCCATTTCTGGTGATGTTTGCACCCGAATAATTTATATATATATATATATATATATATATATATATATATATATCTTTTTCTATATATCAATAAATAAATTATTATTAATTTAATTTTTGTTTAGACCCCCCCCTTTTTTTCCTTGTTGCCTTCAAAGTCCTTATCATTTACCTGGGGGATATTTACTCCTTTATATAATGAGTTTCACACATGCGCAGTGTATATATAGCCATAACGAGCGATCGATGTAACGGCCGTCGGAACGTGGGAGTGGAGGATGAACGATTGCCATCACGCAAAAGGAGCCATAAAACAAAGGTACAATTGTAAATTGGGGCATCGGTGGTTAGTGGCCTATACTGCTTAGATTGAGGCCTATATTGGGACCAGATTATGAGTTACGCATGACATTATGGTTTGTCTTATGTTCTGTCTTGCAGGCATCAGGGAAATCAGTGAAAATGGTGGATAAATCCACTGCACCTGACTTTTTGCCTCAGTTTATTGACCAATACCGGGAGCTTCCCTGTCTGTGGAAGGTGAAAAGTAGGGATTACTCTATAAAAATCAAGAGAAAGGCAGCGATGGAGAAACTTCTGAAATCGGTGAAGCCTCTGTATCCCAGGGCAGGAGCAAAATTGGGAACCTGAGTTGTACGTTTAATAGGGAGCACAAGAAGGTCCAGGAATCACAGAGATCGGGAGCATCAGCAGATGACATATATGTCCCCAGGCTGTGATACTTCAACAGCCTGCGTTTTTTCTCTGACCAAACCCAACCCAGGCCATCACTCTCAACACCTTCCACATCAGATGAGGCCACAGCTCCTAAAGTCCATCCTGTGGTGGAGCCCAGCTTGACCCAGGTATACCATTGTTGAATATATTTGTATCCAAAAATAGAATGATGATAGCTAGACATTATTGCTCAAAAATGTATGCCTTAACAAAGTGGTTTACATATCAGTAGAGATTAGTAGCCAAAAATGATTGGAACAAGAAGGAAAAATGCTGGAGTCAAAATGATAGTCTTTTATATTTCTCCACATTCAATTTGCAACAGTCATGAGCTCAAAATTGTGTGTGATTAATGACCAAAAAAAAGAATGAATTATGTCCCATTTTCATAAACAGGAAAGTGGTAGTTTGGAGAAGCCAGTGGCCAGAAGCCACACAGAATCCCAGATCCCTCCCATACACCCTCCTGCTAAAAGGACCAGGAAGAGCAGGAACCTAGATGAGGCCACAGCTGCCTTCCTTAGCCACGCAACAACAGCCATCAGTATGACCCCAGATGCAGCTGAGGCATTTGGCTGTGTGACAGCGGATAAGTTGAGGGATATGAATGTGGAGCAAAGAAGGATGTGCAAGGAACTAATTCTCCAGTTCCTCAACAAGGGGGAGGGGAGAAGTTACATGAAAAACCCATTTTTCCGATTTGGATGCCCCACCTCCACAGCCACCACAACAACCCCACCCACCATGTGATAACAAATGGTTTGTACTTATACCGTAATTGCAAGCAGCTTGGTGGGATTAGTGCTGACACATTGGGGGTTATTTACGAAAGGCAAATCCACTTTGCACTGCAAGTGCACTTGAAAGTGTGCTGAAAGTGCACTTTCAAGAGCAGTCGCTCTAAATTTAAGGGGTAGATCTGAAATGAGTGGAAGCTCTGCAGATTTTATCATCCAATCATGTGCAAGCTAAAATGCTGTTTTTTATTATCCTTGCATGTCCCCCTCGGATCTACAGCGACTTTACTTCCAAGTGCAATTTTAGTGCACTTTCAAGTGCACTTGCAGTGCAAAGTGGATTTGCCTTTAGTAAATAACCCCCAATATGTTAACCTCCCCACACCATTAGAAAAACTTACCTGGTTTTGGATGCAAGGGGGTTTATTTACTAAAGCTAAAGAGTGCAAAATCAGTCACACTTCTGCAAAGAAACCAATCAGCTTCTAACTTCAGCTTGTTCAAATAATCTTTGGCAATAAAACCGGGATGTTGGCACACTCCTATAGATGAACCTACAGTGTCATCCTGTTTTTAGGTATACATCCATTTGGGAATTTCTCAAACAGCTTCTAACCTCAGCTTGTTCAAATAAGCTTTGGCAATAAAACCTGGAAGCTAATTGGTTTCTATGCAGAAGTGTGACTGATTTTGCACTCTTTAGCTTTAGTAAATAAACCCCAAAATGTTTAATGGATTGTTATCCCTTCAGCTCTAGGATAATGCTAGAGTACTATTCTGACATTTTTATTTTAACAAAAAGTAAGAGAAAATGTTTTTTTATTTTTATTTTTTTGTAAAAAATACAAAACTCAGGGTAATAAATACCACTAAAAGAAAGCTTTATCTGTCTTAAAAAATTATATAAAATTAATTTAGGTACAGCTTTGCATGATGGAGTAATTTTCA